>ML821725.1:36671-51917 GCA_009831015.1 Picea engelmannii | reverse complement strand
ATGAAAATGTCTCCTTGGTATATATAGGAGACTAGGAGGTATAATTACAACTAATGGCCTAAAGATGACATAAATAAAATAACATTACTAATATAATATGCCCCAATTAAGGGGTAATGAGCCAATATTAGGGCTTAACAGTTTCCTCGAAGATTATTTACTTGAAAAATACAAATTTGATAATTTTTTTTTTTTTTTTTTTTTAAATTACATATACAGACCATAGTTATTGCGTTCACCTATAAAAAAATCCATTGAAATCCTCTGCATGTTATGTATGTAATCCTTGGAAATATCACATAATCTACAAATTTAAAAACTCAATATGATATAAATTTCACATATAAATATTAATAAGCTTATATGAAATGTTTTCATAAAACAAAATTATCAAGTCAACATCTAGCCCAAGCTACCATTTTCACTCTAAAATTTATGATTTTCTATACAAAACCCTATCCCCATCAAGCTTTGGTATACTATATATACACTTTTCCTTATTATATGAATATTGTTTAAAAAAGTACAAAAAACTTGCACATTAAATGTTTTTTCAATAGTGCATATACACATGCATGAACACATATTTGACACCGGATTTATAGTGGAGAAAACTGCCAACAAGGTAAAGGATATCCACTCTTAACATACCATTGTAAACCTATTGGGGTTTACTATTTTATGATCTATTTGTTTAGCACTTGCTATGTATTTATTGTTGGTCTAGTGTAGGTATATTTAATTGTAAAAATTGAGTTATTGTACAACAATATGTTTTTTAACAATTATTTCAAAAGTTTATAGAGATTAAAAAAATTGAAATCACGATATTTCAACAAACTATTAAAGAAACAAAAATCAGAATATCGATTTGCCCTGGATATTTTTTTCCTCTTTTATTGATCATAAAGAAACAAAAATCACAATATTGATTTGCCTTGGATCATTTTTTTTCTCTTTTATTGATCATAAATTGTGTAGTTACATAGAATTGATCATAAATTGTGTAGTTACATAGAGCAACTAATAGTACTAAATTTACAATGTACATTTAAGAAAGCACGGACAAAAAGAATAAAGAACTGACATAGACATAATACCATTATCGAAATTAATTCAAACAACAATAATTTCTACAACTTGAATGTACTCCTGCATAACATACCCATTAATCTTAGGGGCAACATATAAAGATGCATACTTCGTGGAAGATTTTTACAAACATGACTTCAACTATAATTACATGTAGTTTTTGCGTTCATCATATAACAATGGAGTAGCGACATCCAATTATTTTTAGTAGATAAAAATGAAGCAAAAACCTCATTTCCGTCTTCTTTTCACTCTGGAAAGTGATTAGTCGTTTTTTCTCTATATTTTGAAAACTTTAAATTCCTAACTTTATATTTCCAAAAAAAAAAAATCTCTATATTTTAAAATCTTAAAATTCTTAACTTCATATTTCTCAAAGTGATGGTCATATTTTCTTTGAGTTTTAAAAACTCCATGGCATCAATGCTCTTTTGTTTTGTTTGTAGAATTGCAACCAAATTGTTTACCCAATGGATTGCAACTGAGTTGTCACCATCAATGAGATATTTTGTTACACATTGTTGGCATTGTATTTATTTGTTGGTTTAGATAAATCATGGAGTGCAAATATCATGGGTGTATTTTAGAATGATAACAAAAGAGAACATTAATACTCGGTGCGAACATCGCATCTAGGTTTAGAACAAGAAAACATTTGGAAGAAGATTTTAGCATAGACTAGAACGAAATCAATAAAACAAGGGAGTTATAATTCTTATAGTAAGCCTGCTACTGTAACTCGAACTCGAAAATCATAGAATAACTGGGTCTAAACGACCAGTCCCTAAATTCCAAGGGGAAAACTCTTCAAACCATAGGATAACCGGAAATAAGATTCACCACAATTATATCTTGTTATATGTATGACATTATCTAGTAAAAGAAAAATATAAAACAAGAAGTTTGAGACGTATTTAACCAAACATGACAAAATAACCTCACTGTAAACTAATCGTCTAAAATGGCTTCGATAGTAAGCTAGGAGTACAAAACTTAAGAATCATATAGAAAACCATAATGACTAAAAGAGGGTTAAAATCTCTTACCAGTAAGGGACGTTTTCGACCAACCAACTGAAAGAGAGCATGCCTTGGCTCTTGCAAAAATGATTCCATCGTAAAATGAAAACATGGTTCTGAACAGTCAGACTTAAATATTGTAACTCAAGGAACTCTCAAAGGACACGAGAGGGTCCTATAAAACCTTATCACACTCTTCGAAGGTGCACAACACAGAGGAAACCAAAACAGAGAAATGAGAAATGAGACAAGCTAGGAATGGGTTGGAAGGGTTAAGGCTCCGACCAGAAAAAACCCTAACACCTATACGTAGTGTGACCCTACGCATATGCCTTCTCAAGGCAAGTGTCGCGGAAAAATCCTCGAGATAGTAACCCTTATAGGTGGCGCTTGGATAATCGTTGCATGTTAATTGAACCTTTTTTATACATGATTAAATAAAAGGAAAGTTGGTGAAGATTTAACTAAGAAAGAACGCTAACACGAGTTTAACTCCTCATAAAACCATGAAATAAATCCACTTACATATGAGGTGTCCCTCATATGCCAGTTGTTGGACACTGAGAACTGTAAATACAAGTTGTACGTTTGAAAACCCATCAATACTTGTCATACATTGAAATCTTGATAATACATATTATACCTTGAACGATATGAAGAAACAAATATATTGTTTTACTTTTAACTAAGTTCAAACATGTATGGAAGACTTTAACAAGGTAAACATAGTATATTGAACCACATGAACGGACATATAATATGATACATTCTAAAAGTTATGATAATAGAGTGGCAACGAATAGCAAACTCTTATACATGGCGTTGATAAAACAAATAGCAAACTCTTATACATGGCGTTGATAAAACAAAACAAATAACCCTCGAAGCAAACTCTTATACATGGCGTTGATCCTATCCTTAAGTTGTAAATGAATAAAGAAATAACAATTAGATGAACGAAACTTAGTAAAATCAAAACATACATAGGTCTTAATATAATAAGACTTAGGAAAATCTTTTAGAACTATATAGAAAGTATTGAATGGTTCTACTATTTTAGTAGAGGATACCATAATCAGTGACGAGATTCTACGAAGGAAATTTTGATATTTAATTAGTTTCTATGGTTCTTTGTGTAATGGAATAATAATGAGATTATTATACAAAAAAAGAAAATAAAATGTAAAGTTGAGTTGTGACCACCTTCACTCCTTATCCGGCGATTGACTCGTCCTCTTGCCTAGCACTACCTTGCATTGCCTTGCCTCCTCGTGCGCCTCTCCTTGCATTGCCTTGCCTAGGCCATCTTAAAAAAATTGAGTTGCTACCACCTTCACTCCTTATCCGACAATTGGCTCGTCTTCTTGCCTAGCACTGCCTTGCCTTTCCTTGCCTCCGGGCGCTTTTCGTTGTGCCATACACGGTAAATATAATTGACGAGAAGAAAATAGATTATTGTGGTTAATTTTTTTTTCTTCAATGGAAATTTAGGTTTGTGACATAATGGTATCGTTACAACGCTTGGCCTTTTTATGGGCTTTATCATGGAAAAATCTAATATGTAAATTGTCTTAATTTTCTTCTTACCTCTAGGAAGAAAAATAATTTGATTTTGCAAGAAAATGACAGAAGTACCTGAGACTCGGGAAGAAGAAACTCATCAAGAGAATCATAAAAAAGGGAATGTAGGTGATGGACATCTCTGGGTGGATCTAAATAATGATAGGCATTCAAAAATTATAAAGACAACAACAGACTTGAGAGAAGAATTAAAAACTGTGAGAGGAGATAATGAAAGAATCCTAAAGACTCAAGAATAACTAAATGCAATTTTGTTGGAAAAATTGTGGAATAAAAATACTGATAAGAATAAAGGGAAGAATTCCCACAACTCCAAGATATCCCAACCAAAGAAGAAAACAAGGAAATTGGAGTATCCAGAATCTGAAATAGAGTGAGTAGACAAGGATACAAAATACATTGAAATGTCTACTAGAAGTAATTATAGTCCTAAACAAAGGACCAAGAAGAAACCTAAACAACATGATGAAGTCATGGAATAATTTTAGAAGATTAAACCACCAACCTTCAATGGAGAAGTGGAGACTGGTGAAGAAGCAAAGGCATGGCTCTCTGGTATGCAAAAATATTTTCAAATTTACAATTATTCAAGTGAACTTAAAGCCCGAATGACTATCTACAATCTGACAGAAAAAACAAACATATGGTGGTAGGATATAAAAAGAGTAAAAAGTATTAAGGAAAGGAAAATCACCTAGAAAACCTTTAAGAGATATTTTAAGAAACAATACATGTCTGAACATTATTATGAGCGTAAAGCCAAGGAGTTCTATGAACTAAAACTGGGAAATCTTACAATAAAATATTTATGCAGTAAGTTTATGAGTTTGTTGCGTTGTGTACCTTACATAGTGGATAAAAAACCAAATATTCAACGATTTTTGAGTTTCTTACCTAGTTATTATAAAGATCGAATTGAGTTTGATAACCCAAAAACATTGGAAGAAACCATGAGGAAAGCCAAACTCTGTTTTGAGTAGTATAAAAATAGAAATGAGAAATCAAGGAATTGGAATGGGAAAAATATTGAGAGGTTTGACCTTAAGAAGAGAGGGGGAGCTTACTCTAACAAGAATGTTGATAAGATATTCCAAGGAGGTAATAAGTTTAGAGTTAGTAAACCTTTCAATCATCTTGAAAATAAGGGTAGCAAACCACCAACCTTATTCAATAAAGAAACTGCCCAAAAAGAGACAATAAAATGTTGGGAATGCAATGGTCCTCATTACTATAAATATTGTCCTCTCAGGAAAAAGGTCAATAAAATGTGGAAACAATGTAGGAAGCAACTACAGTTGGTGAACTAACAAGGTCTACACCAAAAATCAGGGCAACCTTGGAAAATCGACAGGGAGATAATCATATTTCAATGGTGGAAATTGAAGGTATGATACATAACCAACC
This sequence comes from Picea engelmannii, assembly GCA_009831015.1. Taxonomy (NCBI): domain Eukaryota; kingdom Viridiplantae; phylum Streptophyta; class Pinopsida; order Pinales; family Pinaceae; genus Picea; species Picea engelmannii. Next base: position 46,821 of record ML821725.1, on the reverse strand, counting down.
AATTATTGTTTTAATTGATCCAAGTGCTAGTTTAAGTTACATTTTGCCAAGAATTGTAGAAATTTGCAAGTTATGTAAAGAAAAGTTTGAAAAATCCTGGTTAGTACAATTAGCTACACGAACTAAAAGGAGAATTACAGATGTTGTTAAAAATTGCGAACTTGGTATGAATAAATTAAGAACACATATAGACTTAAACGTATTACCTTTATGAATTTGCAAGTTACGTAAAGAAAAGTTTGAAAAATCCTGGTTAGTACAATTAGCTACACGAACTAAAAGGAGAATTACAGATGTTGTTAAAAATTGCGAACTTGGTATGAATAAATTAAGAACACATATAGACTTAAACGTATTACCTTTATGATCTTATGATGTACTAATCGGTATGGATTGGCTGGAAAAGTTTAAAGTGGTCTTACTATTATAATAAAACATTTACATGTGTAGATGAGAGAGGTAACATTGTAAGCATTAAAGGAGTATCAAGACCTGTTAGTATTAGAGAGATAACAACCTTACAAGTAAAAAGATGCATTCGAAAAGGGTGTAAAGTACTTGTTGTACACATAAATTATAATAAAAAAGAGGAAAGTAATAATGAGTTAGTTAACTTTCCAGTATTCCAGGAATTTCAGGACGTGTTCCAGGATATTCCCGGACTACCTCCTAGAAGAGAAATAGATTTCTCCATAGACTTGATACCTGGAGCAGTTGATTCAGATTTTATGAGTAGAACGAAATGAATACAGATTATTAACAAGTGCTTAACACAAAATAACAGAGATACAGTAAAACTGGTTTTCTATGCAATAAGGAAATAAGCTGAAACTATAAATGCAGTGGAAACAAGATTGTTTTATCTCTGAGAAGAGATGTGACGGCTGCGCTCATTCACAAGAAGATGATTACGATGAGGCTCTAAAGGACTTTTTACAACAAACAAGAATGAAAAAAACCCTAGACATCCAAAAACCTAACCCTAGGAGATGAAGCGCCAGAAGTCATGTGGGCCCCGTCTGGGTAAGCTAGTACATCAACTTCCCGGGGTTGTAACTTTTGCATACGATCTCCGTTTTAAGCATATGATAGCCCGTTGGAAAGGTATTGTCGAGGAGATTCATTTTGGGCGATCAATCATGTCTTTGACTACCATTAAGAAGCACTATCCAGAAAAAAATTCATTTAGGCCCTCAATATGTCCCCGGAAGTTAAAACTGCTAAAAATAGTAAATTGCCAGAAAATTGTTTTGAGCCAGTTGGAAAACGTGGGTGGCCACTGATATCCACCTGGATCAATCCTCCCTTATTAGGAAGCAATGGTATCCATTGCGTTGAGTTCCCCCATCATATGAGGAAATTTCTGTTCAATTTGGCACCAGATGAGCCACTTGCCTTGGTGCAGGGGCTGCCCTGCTTTGATGACTCGATAAAGATGGATACTTTGATGTCGAGTGACCTTGATATGTGTGTCCACAATCTGATTGTTGGATTCCTGTTGTATGTAGTCGAGGTTGAGCTCTGTTGGTTTCAGTTGTTCTGCTACGTCTGAGGTGTCCAATAATGGTGGGAAATAAGGGCGAAGGAGATCCACGTTGAACACTGGGTGCAGGCCAAGGAAAGGAGGAATGTTGAGCTCAAAATCATTATCCCCCATGGCCTTGGTGATGGTGTACGACCCATAACCAAGTGGGTAAAGCTTCTAATGGGGTCCTGTAAGGCGTCCTTTCTGCAAGTGGAACCAAACTTTGTCGCCCACCTGAAACTTATGTGGCACCCGATGTTGATCATGGCGTTGCTTGTACTTGTCATTGGAATTCTGTAGGATATCCTGAACCTATTGGCGGATGTGCTAGATCTGCTCAATGAACTGGGTGACTTTGTTAGCTTCAGTTGGAGCAAGAGATGAGTCGGTCCACGTGACCGCAAGGGGAAGTGCAACATCTATGGGACCCAATGGATGGAATCCCAATCCCACCTGAAAGGGGTTGTGGCCAGTTGAGCTATGTAGGGCTCAGTTGTAGCTATGTTGGACATAGGGAAAGATCTCATCCCATGTGCGAGGGTGATTTGAATTATACATGCGAAGGATATGCACAATCATTCGATTTACAACCTCGGTTTGGCCATCTCTCTGAGGGTGGAAGGCCGTGGATTTGGTGAGCTTGGTGTCCAACAGTGACCAAAGGCTTGACCAGAATGTTGTAAGAAATCGACTGTCCCAATCTGAGACAATGGTTTGTGGGATTCCAAAATGTACCGAGACTCGTTCAAATAAGAGCTTGGCAGTGGCCTCTGCTGTGATGTTCTTCTTGCAGGCAACCAGAATCGCCATCTTAGAAAAGCGATCAACAACCACAAAAACATTGTCATTTCCCCGCTTGGTAGATGGGAGGCTCGACATGTAGTCCATTGAGATGGATTCCCATGTCTTGTCAGGAGTAGGAAGATGGGTATACAAGCCATGTTTCTTAGTGGTCGGTTTGGAAATAACGTAGGCAGTGTAGGACCTGATATACTTTCTAAACTCCTGTCAAAGTTTCGGCCAATAGAAATGTTTTTGTAGCATCACCACTGTATTTTCAACGCCGAAGTGTCCTGCCACCGACTGTACTAGTATTCCCAGATCAACTTCACTCGTTCTCTTGATGGAACACAGATATGGCCCAAGCGACACAACAACCCATACCGAAAATGGAAATTATTGACAACTGTGTTTGCACCCAACATTTGGTAGGTGGTGGCGAAGTCCGGGTTTGTCTCATAGAGTTGGGGCCATCCAGAGGTCTCATGGTTGTAGGAGTCTAGCACCGTGGTGAGTCCTGCGACTGGCGGTCTCCAGAGACAATCAACAATGCGATTGGTGCTTCCTATTTTATACTTTATGTTGAAGTGGAATTGCTGCAAGTATGTGGACCACTTTTGATGGCGATCATTCTGCAATTTTCTTTGTGTCTGCATGAAATGTAGTGGCTTATGATTAGTGTGAATGATTGTCTCCTTCCCAAGAATGTAATGTCTCCACTGGCGGCATGCTTGCACAATGGAGTACATTTCTTTGTCGTAAGTAGGGTACTTACAGACAACATTTGATAGTGTGTCACTATGATAGGCCACGGGGTGGCTCTGTTGAGTGAGAATGACGCCCATCGCATAGTCTGAAGAATCTGTCTCAATATCAAAGGGTTGTTGCAGATCTGGTAGTGGAACTACTAGGGTTGAGCACAAGCGCTGCTTCAATTCATCGAACGCTTGTTGTTGGGACCGACCCCACACAAATTTCTCCTTACCACCACCCCTGGTTATTTGGCCGAGGGCCCATGCAATATGGGAGAATCCCAACACAAACCTGCAGTAGAAATTGGCAAGGCCCAAGAAGCTTCGAAGCTTAGTGAGTGTGGTTGGGGTTGACCAGTCACGGATGACTTGGATCTTGGCTGGATCCTCATGTACACCATGTTGATGAATTATGTAGCCTAGGTAATGGACCCTGTCCATGCTGAAGGAACATTTTTCCAAGTTGCCACATAGCTTGTGTTGCCGCAAGGTGTGCAGAACTTGCTGAATATGCTGCAAGTGTTTGGCCCAAGTCTTGTTGTAAATGAGAATGTCATCCAGATACACCACTACAAAATTATTGGTGAATGGTCATAGGATATCGTCCATCATCCTCATGAAAGTGGCTGGAGCATTTGTCAAACCAAAGGGCATGACCAACCATTCAAAAATGCCTTCCTTTGAATTGAAGGCGGTTTTCCATAAATCTGTCTGTTCTATCGGGACCTGGTGGTAGCCAGAATTCAGATCAATCTTATTGAATTATTTGGCCCCATGAGTTGATTAAGGAGGTCATCGATTCAGGGAATCGGGTACCGATTTCTGAATGTGATTTTATTCAGAGCCCGGTAATCAATGAAGACTCGTCAGGTTCCATCTTTCTTCTGTACCAACATGATTGGGCTCCCGCAAGGTGATGAGATGGGATGGATGTGCCCCTTGTGGAGCAACTCTTGGATCTATCGCTTAATCTCCTCATTCTCTAACAGAGAGCGACAATAGACTGGCCCATTATCCAGGGGTGCACCAGGGGTCAAATCGATGGGGTGCTTGACCTGGCAGTGCAGAGGTACCTCGGTAGGTGAGGAGAAGATATATGAGTATTCTTCCATGACCTTATCTACTTGCTTCTGCTGTGTGGAGAGGTCGGCCATAGAGACCCTGAATGTGGTTGTGATCTTTCTCTTATTTTGAGAGTGAATCATAAAGAAGACAAACTTCCCCATCTAAGAGATGACCTTCCCGCATTGCTTAGCAGAGATCAAGGAAATAACACTGGGTGCGACTGCCTCAAGTATCCTGTACAAAGTAATAATAACACTACGAGGCCTAGACTCATATACAACATGACATTCCCATAAATAAGATTGGCCCAAAAGAACATCACAAACTTCGAGAGGAGAAACATCACACAATACCTCGTCTTTGAAGGGCTTGATGTCATATGACAATCGACACTGTTGGCTGACGCATAGATTGCGTCCTTGGCAGAGCCATCCAATGGTGTAGGGTTGTGGGTGTGGCATTGTCGGCAGGGCCAGCCGCTTGATGACCTCTTCTGAGATGATGTTCTTCTATCTACCGCTATCAACGATGAAGTGTAGTGGGGTGCCTTTTACCCACATCAGTGAATGGAAGAGGCATTCTCCTTCTTCTGGATCGTCTGGTTCACCAGGATGGAGTTTGGTGGTATCAACAGTGGCACTGGGTTCCATGTCAATGATCTGTCTTCCCCTTTCTGAATCTGGCTCAGAGTCTGAACCCGCATCTGATTCAGAGGCTCTCACTTCGGCCACTAGCGATTTCTTTGAGCGACAATCAACAATGTTATGCCAAGGACTCTTATGGAAGTCACACCACTTCCTGGTATCTTTCTTTGTCTTTTCGGTGTCCTTCTTTTCTTGCGGCTTGGACTGGTTGTCCTAATACTTTCCATCTTTGCTATGTCCTTTGTTTTGTGTGTTGGGGCCACCCTTTCCTGGCTTTTGTTGTGTGGGGTTCCCAGGCCCAAATTTCCGCGTCTTTGGTTTGAGCTTCTGCTCGATTTTGACGGCATATCGATAGGCCACACCCAAGGATGAGATGTCTAGAAATTCCATTTCAGTATGAATGTATCTATGTATAACACCACGATACTTGAGCACCAGATGTCGCTCTGAATCTTTGATACCCAACTTGGTGCGCAAGGTATGAAAGATATTTGTGAAATCTGGCACTGCTTGGTCTCTTTCTTGCTGCAATGTGGTCCATTTGGTATACAAGTCATCATAACTTCCGACAAGGTAGTATTATTCCTTAATAGCATCATTGAAGGATTCCTAGGTGGTCATGACTGTAAATAATTAGGGTTCCTCTGTTTCCTTTTGCTCATAGAAATTTTCCCACCAATCTTTGACATGGGGAACGACTTTGACGAGCACAAAAGTATTATTTTCTCTATTCAAAAAGTTATGGACATAAAAATACCCTTCCAGTAGATTCAACCACTTGTCTACAACATTTGTGTCTATCCGACCTTAAAATATAGGAATATCGATGTTTATTTGTACCTTGAAGGGGGAATCACCTCTGCTCGAAGAAGATGTGTCACCTGTTCGTAGTCGCCGAAGGATTTGCGTGAAACTATCCATCATCTCGTTCCTTTGTTGCATGAGGGTTTCCTCAATAAACAGTTTGAAAGGATCTCCTATCTCGTAATATTTCTTTTCTCCTACCATGAGAGGTCACTTGGGCATGCGAGAAATTGTGTTCTCAAGAGAAACAAGCTCGAGACCCAACTCTTTGTACTCCGACCTCGTTGGGGACATGCATTAAGACGACAAGGAGTAGACCGCTCTGATACCACTGATATGAATTTTATGAGCAGAATGAAATGACTACAGATTATTAACATGTTCTTAATACAAAATAATAGAGATACAGTAAAACTGGTTTTCTATTCAATAATGAAATAAGTTGAAATTGTAAAATGCGGCGGAAACAAGCTTGTTGGAATGGTGGCGACTTATCTTTGAGAAGAGATGTGACGGCTGCGCTCATTTGCAATAAGATGATTAAAATGAGGATCTAAAGGCCTTTATACAATAAACAGGAATGCCCAAAACCCTAGACATCCAAAAACCTAACCCTAGGAGATGAAGCGCCAAAATTCATGTGGGCCCTGTCTGGGTAAGTTAGTACATCAACTTCCCGAGGTCATAACTTTTGCATACGATATTCATTTTACGCGTATGATAGACCGTTGGAAAGGTATCCTCAAGGAGATTCATTTTGAGGGCTCAATCATGCTTTTGTCATTAATTGAGAATCTCTATCCTGAAAAACCTTCATTTAGGCCCTCAAAATGGCCTCGAAAGTTAAAACTGCTAAAAATAGTAAATTGCCAAAATTGCCAGAAAACTGTTTTGAGCCAGTTGGAAAAGGTGGGTAGACACCAATATCCACCTGGATAAGCAATGCTTGCTTCAAAATCTCCTTATAGGATGAATATCCTAGAACTAAATGAACTAAAAAGTCAATTGCAAGAATTGGTAGATAAATAATATATCCCACCAAGTGTGTCTCCATGGAGGGCACCAATACTTTTTGTCAGAAAGAAAGATGGGACATTACGTCTCTGTATTGATTATAGACAACTTAATAAAATGACTATTAAAAATAGATATCCATTACCTCGCATGGCTGATCTGTTTGATCAAGTACAGGGAGTTACAATCTTTTCTAAGATTGATTTACGTTCCATATATCATGAAGTTAGGATAAATGATGAAGCTATTTATAAAACAACATTCAGAACAAGATACATACATTATGAATTTGTCGTAATACCTTTTGGGTTGACTAATGCCCCAACCTCGTTCATGTGCTTAACGAACAATGTTTTGAGTAAATGTCTAGATAAGTTTGTGATCGTCTTTATAGAAGATATACTCATCTATTCAAAGGATGAAAAGGAGCATGAAGAACATTTAAGAATAGTGTTAAAGATACTAAGAGAACAAAAATTATATGCAAAACTAAGTAAGTGTGAGTTTTTTAAAGATCAAATTCAGTATATGGGACATGTAATCTCCAAGGAAGGTATAGCAGTTGACACGGAAAAAATAAAGGATATAATGAATTGGCCCGAACCTAAGGATGTATTGGACATAAGATTATTTATGGGTATAGCTGGTTATCACCAAAAGTTTATAGAAGGGTTTTCTAAGATTGCATATCCTATAACATCATTACAAAAGAAATGAACTAAGTTTATGTGGTCTGAGAAATGTCAAGAAAGTTTTAATAAATTAAAACAACTCTTAACTACAACTCCTATATTAAAATTGGCAGACTTGGATAAAGAATTTGTAGTATGTACATATGCATGTCACAAAGGGATTGGAGGAGTGTTAATGAAAGAAAACCATGTAATATCTTATGAATCCTGTAAATTAAAGAAACATGAAGAAAATTATGCATCACATGACTGGGAATTATCTACAATAATACGCACATTAAAAAAGTGGCGGTATCATCTAATAGGCCGAAAATTCTTACTGTTGACATATAAGTTTGCTTTAAAGTATATGTTTGATAACATGATTTAAATGCTTGCCAAGCAAGGTGGTTATCCTTCTTAAGCAAGTATGAATTAGAGATAAAACACATTAAGGGAAAAGAAAACAAAGTGGCAGATGCATTAAGTAGACATGCAAACCTAATCTATACAATTACTAGAAGTAATTATGAAACATATTTAGAAGAAAGGGTATGGATAGCAGTTGAAAAAGACCTAGAATATCAAAATATTAAGTTAAAGATTGTTGATAATTCACCAGGAATAGAGGAATCGGATTTTAGATTTTCAAAAAGTGGATTGTTAATGTATAAAAATAGGTTATATGTACCAGAATCTAATGAAATTAAGCTATTAATTTTAAATGAGTTGCATAAGAAACCATATTCTAGACACCCAGGCTACCCGAAATTAATTACTATGCTAAGAAAGGAATTTTATTGGCCAAATATGAAAGGTGAAACAACATAATATCTAGCTAGATGCTTAGAGTGTCAACAAGTTAAGGTTGAACACCAATATACAACTGGAATTCTACAACCTTTACCCATTCTAGAATAGAAATGGGAAGTGATAGGTATGGATTTTATTACCGGATTTCCTAGAAGTAGTAAACAAAATGACTCAATTATGGTTGTGGTTGATAAATTAAGTAAGGCAACACACTTTATACTTGTTAAATCAACCTACAAAGCTATTAATATAGCATAAATATTCATGAAGGAAATATTTAGGTTACATGGAATCCCTAAAGTTATAATATCTGATAGAGATGTTAAGTTTACCAAAAAAAATTGGAAGGCTTTATTTAAAGGGTTAGATACCCAATTGAACTTCAATATTGCTTATCATTCGTAAACGGATGGACAAACTAAAAGAACTAATCAGATCCTTGAAGATATGCTTAGAATGTATATTATGGACAAAGCTGGTAAATGGGAAGAATATTTGTACTTAGTTGAGTTTGCTTATAATAATCATTATCAAGCTTCAACAAAGCTTAGTCCCTTTGAAATTTTATATGGCAAAAAAAGTAATACACTTGTTTCATGGAGTAATCATGTTAATAGATTGATGATAGGACCAAATATGTTAAAATATATGGAACTAACAGTGAAATAGCTACAACAAAACCTGAAAGTAGCTCAGTACAAGCAAAAACGTTATGTTGATGCAAAAATAATTCCAAGAGAGTTCAATATTGGAGATATGTGTATATTAGAGTTAAACCTAAATAGAGTTCCTTACGGATGGGCAGGTATACTAAATTAACACCTAGATATTGTGATCCATTTGAGATACTTTCTAGATTAGGACTTGTAGCTTATAAACTTGCACTTATAGCTATGGTAAAAGTACACAATGTGTTTCGTGTTTCAATACTGAAAAAGTATATACATGACCCTACTCACGTCGTTGATTGGAAAATGATACAGGTGGAACCCGTGGGCGAGTTCCCAGTATATCCAGATCACATTCTCAACAAGAGGGAACTCATACTCCAGAATAGAGCTGTAGGATAGGTAAAGGTGCAATGGAAGCACCTTAGTCCAAAATAGGCTACTTGGGAAATGTAAAGTAATATGTGGGAAGCATATCCATTTCTGTTTCAGGACGGTATTGATGGCAACTAGTTATCATCGAGGACGGTGATAAGTTTTGAGAGGGGGTGTATGTGATACCCCACAAATTGAACTTTTATTTATTATTTATTATTTATATTTTGTGTTAGAATTTTTATTATTTTCCAAAAGATAATTTGGTCGATTGACCAAATCCGAATTGTAGAAAATTAATTATTTTATGAAAAAAAGCACATGTGGAAAAAAGGGCACACATTGAAGCAGTTGTTAAAGAGAGAGTTAGGAATCCAAAGGGGTTGGCCAAGTGGAAGTAGAATGAGACAAGCTGTGGAGTTAACTCAACTTCAAAAAAAGACACATTCCATATTTATAGGAGAATATGTCAACATGTGTAAAATTGAATATGACAGGTGATCAATGAGAAGGAGGCTCAAGACAAGTGTCACAAGTCCTAGGAAAAATAAAAGAAGTCATGACAAGGGAATGGGACGCCATTCATATGATGCAAATTTGATAACTCGAGCAAGCTATGCACACAAACTTAATTGACACAGTGAATTTTTTATACACAACAAGAAATAACTCATAATTCTTGAAGAGGCCACCTAGGCAACCCTTGGATTCCGAGCTCAACTCAGGGGTGACAAAGGTGGACAAAGATTCTAGTCTAAGGTTGGGAGGAACAAGGTTTTCCATGTGTGGTTTCCCTGAAGTTCCAGGTTTCATTTATTTTTCATGAATATGTTTATCTGTATGTTATCGTGTTTGTTGTTACTTTGATCGAAATTATTGATTATAGTGCATAAATAATAGTATTGGATTTAAATGCTAGTTATGAAATGGTAGATGTATATCGTAAGTTTTATACAGAATATATTTTACCATTAGTAAATCCATAAAGCTTATAGGTAATAACCTAGTACTATAATAGATATTACTGAATAGAAAACCT
>ML821725.1:0-10903 GCA_009831015.1 Picea engelmannii | reverse complement strand
TTTAGTATTTTTTATTATGGGCCACACCCGACTACCTCGAGTTTTGAACCTTGGTAGCCTTATAGAATGAAATAGTTATGCACGTAGTCACATGGGGTCATGTTATTCGACTGCTACCACTATAACCTTTAGGTATACCCACGAGGTCGCATACGCGACACACAATGTAAGCCGAAGTTTCGAACTGGTGACTTCACATAACATAGTGTTTTAACACTACACTCCATCACCGACTACTCCACACTCCGAACCATTAACTTTCTCTATATTATATTATATGAGAAATTTAATATTTTTAATCCTCTTTTAATTTGTTAACCTTACCAACCTTACCAATCCACCGTTATATTTAATACACTTCATTCAAATTACAATATAAGTGTACCTCATTTATCTTAGCACAACAAGTGTATAATTATGTGAAGTTTCGTTCTGTCTAGTCATGGGATAAACATCACCTTACATGATTATAGTCATGGGGTAAACATCACCTTATATGATGTGTAATTCTATGGCTATGTTACCATATCCTATGATTGAGATATTTCGTTATAGATTAGTACTTTCCAATTTTATTGGTGTGGGATAAATATATTCCTATGTTCTCTCAATTTGTAGGGGATTTATGTATTAAGGGTATGGTTGATGTTAACTATAATGTGGGTGTGATAGTGGGATTTACAAATGTTATGGTTTGATTTATATGTGAGATTTTACACCTTGCAAGTAAGCATAAATCCTTGTAATTTTGATGGTGTCATAAACTATATTTATCTTTATTTATTTAAATTATTTATGTATTGAGTAGTAGTTATGAGATTGAGGTGGTTTATAATGTATTTCTTCAAGATTCAAGTCATTGAATTGATGTGATACCATCCCACCCCACTCTAATATTAACATTACCATAAACAAATTTTATTACCTTTTCCTTTAAAGAATGTATTTCTTTTTCAAACTCCATAACGACTTACCTCATTTAGATACTAACATTGCCAATAAACAAATCTTACTACCTCTTTCTCTTACATATAGACTTAGTCTAAATGTTCTACAATGTTCTACGGAATGACTCCTTTTTTGGTGGTGTCATAAACTATATATATCTTTACTTATTTAAATTATGTATGTATTGAGTAGTAGTTGTGAGATTAAGGTGGTTTATAATGCATTTATTCAAGATTCAAGTCATTGAATTGATGTGATAACATCCCACCTCACTCTAATACTAACATTACCATAAACAAATCTTACTACCTCTTCCTCTTAAGAATGCATCCTTTTTTCAAACTCCATAACAACTTACCTCATTTAGATACTAACATTGCCGATAAACAAATCTTACTACCTCTTTCTCTTGCCTTACAGTGAGACAATGCCTTACATATAGACGGTTCTACGAAATGACTCCTTTTTTACCATCCATGATATATGCTCGAAATCCGAAGAAAAATTGTTAGATCAATAGATTTGAGTAATTATTTCTGTATAATTTGAGTGCCCAAAAAGTTTTCAAGATGTTGAATCCAATTTTGCATTGAAAAATAAACTTTAAACAACAAAAAATAATTTATATCAACTAAATCCAGCTTAAAAAAACTATTTCAGTTAGAAATATATATCCCATTTTCAAGATGCACAAAGAGATTGTCTCGTGAGACCAACTTAGACATCAATCAATCAAGCACGCATGACAAGCACTCTCTACCTCATAATTCAATTGCTTGAACAATGATGGCATGGCCATGTGGAGGTAGATGTGTTTGTTGTGACACCAAGATCATTGGTATTTTACTGCAGAATATTGATGTGAAATTAAGTGCTAGATGATGTGATTGTGATTCTGGTGATTTTGCCCATCCTGGTCGATCATGCTTCCTGCCACATGAAACCCGAGTTCGAATCCAATCCAGTTCACTCGCAGGGGATGCTATGAATTCACGAGGTCGGCGGGGTATGGTATGATTCAACGAGAAGCGTGGTTGCTGAAATCGACGGCAATGGGGAGCGTGAAATGGAAAACCGAAGCACGTGCTAACAGTGCCGTCAAAAATGAAACGGCAGTGATGGGAGCGTGTGACAGAAAAATTAGTTATCACATCAAAATGAAGTCCGAGAGCTAGGAGATGAAGGAACTTAAAGAATAGGGCAGAGCATAGCGGAGCGTTGGTTCATTGGGGGCTGGGAGAAGAGAACCGGGCAGAGCAGAGAGTAGGGTTTGGATTTAAATAGTGTTTTTTGTTTTAAATTTTATTGTAAAGGATGGCCTTGCTTGTCTGTGTTATCTGAATTGTTTTTGTTGCTCTGGTTTCCATTATAATGTTTTCTACTTAACGTTGTTTTTCGCTTTTGTTTTCCTTTTTTCTGTTTGGGGATTTGCTTTTGGTTTTTTTCCTGGGCCGGGGGAGTGTTTGGTTTCTTGATGAGAGGAAGCAGGTGTGCAAAAAACAAGAACCTGTGGGATTTGCTTTTGTTTTTTTTTCTTGGGCCGGGGAGTGTTTGGTTTCTTGAGATGAGAGGACGGAGGTGTGAAAAAAACAAGAACCTGACAATTTTTTTTTGCATAACTAATGAATTTACGTAACAACGACCAAGGCGGAGGAGATAGATAGGTACTCATAGTTTGTTTTATTTGTTATACAAATTCTTTCATAAAACTGTAAGTGACTTTTGTTGTATTAATCCATTCTCAAAGTGCAGAGGCAAAGAAATAGGAGTGATTTCTGAAAGCATGGTAGGGCATATAGCGAAGGAGATGCACAAAAGAGAAATTTGGTATCGCCTGTAGGTAAGTGATAAGTTTTTCGTTCTTGCTCTCTCAATGAATTATTTTGTTTCCATTTTCTTGATCTAATTTCTTAGTTTTGTTGAATTGCTAGTAGTTTATATCAATATAAAACCAGATTTAGTCATTAGTTTATATCATTATAAAACCAGATTTAGTCATCCTTGAGAAGATCACAATGAACTAATTTTGTTTTTCAATTTATTGATCTAGTTTCTTAGTTTTGTTGAATTGCTAGTAGTTTATATCAATATAAAACCAGATTTAGTCAATAGTTTAAATCATTATAAAACCAGATTTAGTCATCCTTGAGAAGATCTCAATGAACTGTTTTTTTTCATTTTCTTGATCTAGTTTCTTAGTTTTGTTGAATTTATAGTAGTTTATATCAATATAAAACCAGATTTTGTCATCCTTGATAAGATTTTTGCTTAATAATTTCAGAACAGAGTTAGGATGGATCTATACTTTTTCAATTTTCCGTACTTTATCCCATATCCAGTGTTTGAGAAATTAATGCATATGCACATGATTGAAGTGTGTGTTTATTAAAGCATTATTTAGTTTTGTTTTGACATCTGAAGTATTATGGCAGTATTAAAATAATCTATTAAAGTGTTGAAGAGATTTTTTCCATTTCGTAGGAGTTGAGGGGCATTTTGCTTACAACTTTACCCTTCAGGGCATGTGAAGTGTTGAAGAGATTTTTTCCATTTCCTTGGGAGTTGAAGGGATTTTTGCTTACAACTTTACCCTTCAGTGCATTTACATGCGATTATCATTTCACATTGCTTGGTTATAATAAAGCCTTGTTTACCGTAAAATTTATCTAGTCGTCTGTATATGTTCTGTGCGTCAAATGGTTTGTGTGTTAAATTTTACCTTGTCACCTGTGTATGCTATGGGCAGTGTCTGGTTCAAATGGTTTTTGTTTTTCCGAGCAGAAACATTTACATTCAAACATAGGGCGGGCTTCATTGAGTTATTTTTTTGAAGTTTGGAGTATTACAGCCGAAATAAAATTACCTGTTTCTAATTCCTTAAGAGTTTAAAAGCATTTTGAATGCCAATTCACCTTCTAGGTCTCTTGCATTGGATTATCACTACACATTTCCTGATTATGATAAAGCCTAATCTATACTTAATTTTACCTGCTCCTGTTTGTGCTCCAAGCACTATTTGGTCGAAATAGTGTTTTTTATGGTTTTAATATTCTGAGCATGTGTATTAAAATTCATAGTTCAAGCCTTGTTGTGTATATTTAGGTGATGATATTCCTCACCTTGCTTGTACTTTGCTTGTTTAAATGGGTTACACAGTGCATGGGATAAACTTTATGTCATATCCATATATTTTTTTGACAAAATGACCGAGAAATATCTCATGCTACGCTCTTTCTATTCGCTATTGGGTTGGATGTAAACTACTTCCCTGGTGTTGTGAATTTAAATGTTACAGCCATAGCTTTTATGGTTGATATCTTTGGCTTATTTTTGTTATCACAGCCATAGAAATTATGCTTTACTTGGGTCCGTTTGTTCTTGTTTTCACAACCACAAGCATTTGCATTTGATTTTGAAGTGAGTGGATTTATTTCTTTAGACAATGGAATTGCATTTAAAAAAAAATGCAAAGTAATAGTTAGCCCTAGGTCTAGGATTTGTGTTATTCTTCATACTATTTTGAAAAAGAAAATCCAATAATTTTGGCGTCTCAGATTATGTATTTTCCTTAACTCTAGTTACGATTTTATGTAATATTTTGCCTGGAATTTTCTTAAATTTATCACATTGTTGGTTCATGGGACATCTTCATCATTTTATATATAGATAGATTTTCTATGTCATTTTCAAGTGTAAGTATATATAGAATTTCCATGTAATTTTCAAGTGTAGGTACTCTTTTCCTTGGTTGTGGTTGGTTGAGTCCACATTGATGCTTTTGAAGTGTCTTCGTTTTAATTGAGATTTGTTCCCGTTTTATACATTATGCTTGGCTTTGGACACTAGTAAATTCATTTTTTTATATCTTAATTAAATTATATTAATGTAAAACATATAAAATAAATTAACTCCAATTGAATTATTACAATTAATATGGAAAAAAATGAATTATAATTTTCCCCTCAAACATATTATATATTATAATGGTATTTGAAAAGTTCCTTCTTTTTGAAAGGGGACATTAATTAGCTATCATGCGAGGGATGATAAGCACTTTGAAACTTTAGCTTTGAGCCCCCATCTTACGACCTCTTTGTCGAAGCGTTTGGCCATGGATCCTAAACCAAGAGGGGGCCATGATCCCCCTCCCGATGCTTAGGCTTTGGCCTTTCAATCTCTCATTGACTCTCTTGGTAAATTGATCTAGAGAACCGAGTCATCTCATTTTGTCAATAAGCTAGATCAAATCCTTGAAGCCAACCTTTGAGCCTCTTCCTCTAGGTTTATGGCTTTGGTGTTGGAAGAAAGAGGCCTCATTGGCCAATTCATTAGCATCTCGCCATCGTCCATATCAATGGAATTGTGGGTTCAAAAAAGTTGGCAGGTCTTAATCAAGGAGAAGTTATCCCACTATTTCTAATGAGATGCTTCCTTGTTTACCTATTTGAATCCAAAGAAGATAGAGACTTCATTTTCAAGAATTGTCTTTATTTCTACGGCACGAGGGGTATGCATCTGTTATGACCCAACACCTTAAAAATGATAAGAAATCAATAAAATTCAGTCCACTTCAAGGGGGAAACCTCCTTTACAATATATAAACTTCAGAACACAATATGATATGAGATAAGATCATTCTAATACTAGATCTCCTTCATATATATATATATATAGGAGACAAATGGTTACAATTATAAGGAAAGGGTGCAAAGAAGGGTTCTAGCTGACCTAATAGAAATGTAATAATTCAATATATAGGGCATAATAAGGGGTTTTATACATATCACGGGGCTTTGTCTAGGGCTTAACAACATCTCAATAGCTAGACCCTTGAATTTGATCTTGAGCTTGGCGTTCATTTAGCTATCCCTATCTAGGCTCGATTGCTGCATTTCCCCCTTCATTGCTAGGGTGAAGACTCTCTTAGGCGTGTTGGAAACAGTCTTGGTAAATACATTGATAAATCTGAATGGAAGGAAGGCATGTTTTCTTGTGCAAGGATCTATGTCGAAGTGGGTTTAGAAAAAGGATTTCCTGAAGCCATTCTACTCACTTTGGACAATGGTAAGCATGTGCAAAAACTAGATTACGAGAAATGGCTTTTAAATGGAAAAAATGTCATGAATAAGAGCATTTTGCCCAAGATTGCAAGAAAAACCTTCCCCAAACTCAACTCACTATAGAGAAGGAGGATCAATGGAAAATGGTGAAGAAAAAGAGTGGTTGAAAGATGGATATTACATCAAACTTAACTCAAGGTGTGCCTTCCAAATCTAAGCAAGTAGTCCCATCCACCTCATCTCAATCTCTTCATAAGATTGTGTCATACTCTAACAAATATAAGCCATACTCTCACAACACTAGGATTCCTAGCTACTTTTCCATAGTCTCCCTACACTCGGATTCCCAGTTACTTTGCCATACTCTCCCTAGCAAGCAAGTTTGATATTCTATTGTAGGTCAAACCAATTTCTTTGGATGAAGTTATCACTCCAATTGTGAAAGAAACTAGCTTCAATCTTCTGCCTCAAAAGCCTCCCTTGCCTACCTAGAATCCCTCTTAACTCCGAAAGAAAAGATGATCTCACCTCAGACAAGCAAGAAGAGATTTGTCATTCTCCGAAGAAATACTATCCCCAATCCAACAGTGTAATGACAAGGAAAAAAGCCTAGCAACAATTGGAAGAGGAAGATAGAGAGGAATAACACCCCCCCAAGAAAGTGGAAAGAAATCCAACCAAGGAATAACAAAGAAGCAACAAATAAAGATAAAATTTTGGGCATTCAACGCACAATTGGAAGTGTGGTGGTTGCAGGAACAAAAATCTCCACTATCAAGATTCAAGGAACTCATACACCACCATTAAGACAACCAAATGGTGGTTCTAAACTCCCAAATATTACATATTGAAAGTGATCTCCTGGAATTGTGGAGGCTTGGGTAGCGAACTCAAGGAAGATGCATTAAGAGACTCTATTAGATTTGAAAATCCTTATGTTATTCTTCTTTAGGAGACCAAATTAGAGGAGTTTGAAATCTTAGATATTGAAAAAACGCCTATGGAAACAATGTACAAGTGCTATAGTTATTGCTAGAGGAGCCTTAGGTGGAATTTGCACTCTTTGGGATATTTCAACTTTCAAGATGGTATATTCACACCAAACTTAGCATTGGGTCATGACTTGCCTCTCTCATCAAGATTAAAGTTTCAAAATTCATCTCTTTAATGTCTATATGCCCATTATTTCTAAGGAAAATGAAGACTGTTGGCAATCCGTAGAGGTGTTCAAAGACACCAAGTTCACCAACAATAGTACAATGGCTAGAGATTTCAACTTGGTTTTATCAAATAGTGAAAAGAGGGGTGGAAACATAATTAGGGACCCCTTTTGTGAATCCATGGAAGATTTCATTGCTGATTGGGATTTAATAGATATCAAACCACTCAACAACAAATACACTTGGTCTAAAATATAAGATTTGGGGCAGGTCATATTGTTGCTCGTTTTGATAGGTTCCTCATTCACAATGACCTTCTCATGAATAATTAGTCAATATCTTCAAAGATCATACCTTCTATGATTCTACCCATAATCCCATTTCTTTTCCCTTTAGTCAATCTAAGGACCTTGGCCCCATTCCCTTTAGGTTTTCACCCCTATGGATTCATCAACCAAGAGCCATGGAGTTAATAATAGAAGTATGGCATAGGGTTATTGATGGATCCCCTTCCTTCGCTTGGGAGGAAAAATTGAGAGCGGTTGAACATGCCTTGAAAGAGTTGTGGGATAAATTTTCATACATATCCCCATCTCAAGAAAGAGTCAATTTACAAGAGTACTTGTGGAATTTACAAATTAGAATCAAAGAGGGAGTTGTTTCAAAATGAAAGTTCTTTGAGGAGAGATCTTTGTAGTAAAATACATAAGGCTAATAAAAAGGAGGAGGAAGTTTGGAGACTAAAGTCTAGGGGATTGTGGCTACAATCAGGGGACAAAAATATGTCCTTTTTCCACAAAGCAAGACAAAGAAAAACAACAAAAAAATATAGTCAAAGAAATTAACTTGGAGGATGGCTCTAACATAACAAATTTTCCATCTATTAAAGACATATCAAGATCTCATTTTGAAACTTTATACGATGAGGAGGAAGTGACAAATCCAATGTCTCTCGTGACAATGTTGGACTTCATCCCTTCATTGGTCAATTCATAGGATAATGCAAAGCTATGCAAATCCATTATAAAGAAGGAGGTCAACAAAGATATTTGGGAGCTGGAGCCAGACAACCTTGGGGATGGATCGGTTTTCCATCCCACTTCTAGTGAGTGTGTTGGCCTATTACCAAATACGATTTGCATTATATGCTAAAACACTCTCATAAGAAGAACAAGATGGAGGAAAGTACCAATTCCTCCTCTCGATCCCATACCCATAAAGAAGTCAATGTTAGAATATTCACCAATATTGAGAGGGGGGGTGAATCAATATTGAACATTTTTTACCACTTTTAACCAGAACATGTAAACATCAACTTATCAACAATTTATAAATTATGATGGAATTTAACATTTCATGAACATATACCATAAATAGTACCATTCAATAATACATCACATCATACACAATGCACAAGAAATTTTTACATGGAAACTCAAATGGGAGAAAACCAGAGAATGCTTTCTTATATATCATAACATTACATTCATGTGAAGCACCAACTTCCAAATTCTCCAGCAGTAACTGGAAGGAGGCTCCAACCCCATGTTTACATGCTCCAACCTAAATGAAGCTACAACTCTTTAAATTCTTCAACCCCAACTGAAAGGAGGCTCCAACCCCTTAGTTTACAGGCTCTAACCTGAAGGAAGCGATGACTCCCTGAATTTTTCAACACCAATTGGAAGGAGGCTCGAACCCCCTGGTTTACATGCTCTAACTTGAAGGAAGTTCCAATGCCTTGATTTACCAATACCGACTGGAAGGAGGCTACAACCCCTTTTCCTTTCCCTTTCATTTCTCCCTGAAATATAAATGGAGACTCAACCTATCATTGTTACTATCAATGATACTGATACATCATCATCAAAACCTGTCACTGTCACTGCCATTGATAATCAACCTGTCACTATCACTGATAATTAACTTATCACTGTCATCGATGATAACCCTGTTACTATCAGTGATATATCACCATCGTCAAATAGATCTATTCACACAAATAATATGCTAAGATCACCAAGAACATCTCTCAAAACATGTCCATGACATCATCAAGATATGCATCAAATCATGTTCCAACATGTTAAGCCCTAAATAGTGGCACATTACCCTTTAATTGGGGCATACTACATTAGTATTATTATTTTATTGATGTCGGCTTGGGTCCATTAGTTGTAATTGTACCTTCTAGTGTCCTATATATGCGAATGAGACTTTTTCATTTGGAATAATCTTGTATTTGTAAATTTATGTGGTGTATAAGGAGGTTGTCCATTATCTGAAATCATCTCTTTTTCAAGGCGTTGAGTACTTATTTTGAGGTTTTTTATGCTATTTTAATATTTGGTTCTTAACATTTGAAATCATAGCTGAAGGTCTTGGGGTTTCGTTGTTGCATCTGAGACACCTTGGAATTTTCTCTATAACTTGTTTTCTACCATGTTTTAGAAGGAAATCTTTGGAGGATATTTAGTAGACAAATCAAGGTACTTGGGGTTCAAATTTCATCTCATGAGGCCTTATACTTTCAGAGATATAGCCTGTGTAAGATAGGGTTATAGAATCATCTTGAATTTAGTTATCGCAAAATTTATGTTATAAAATTTTTTCTTTGTCGTTTCAGACCATGAAAATATGAGGATATTCAGAGACATTATCAAGGTAGTTGTGACAAAAATTTCAGTTTCTGGGCCATTCTACTTTTGTAGATACACCCTGTGTACGATAGGGTAGCTGAAGAGTCATATTAACTAGTCTCAAACATGTGTTTCGAGTAAAACATTGATATATTCTTCAATGAGTATCCAAATTAAGTGAGACTAGTTGCATTGGACAATGGATAGTTTGTAGTATTTCTGGTGCAAGTTTCAAAATCAAATATCAGATATTGTGCTCTTGGCACGATTTACAAGTACGCTTTCTTGGAAGGGACAAAAATCAACATGGTGTGAGAAAATTACCATAACTTCTAGTTGGCACATCCAATTTTGATCAGACCTGTGGCATTGTAGAGAATATGTATCAGAGAACTACAGAACAAAATTTTCAGACTTAGAAGGGCCAAAATTTTGGAGATACAACAGAAGAAAGATCGTCTAGCAGAACCACCTAGAAATCAAGGTTTAAAGGTGATACTTGACCAACATGCCATCAAAAAAGGGAACTCTTACACCAAATAAGTCTTCAGATAATCCTACTTGGACTCTTTATGAAGGTGAAGAAATGCGCAGGGACAAATGATTTACAAAAAAATACAGTAACAAAAGATGAACTACAAGGGATGATGGATTCAACTGAAGTTAAGTTGGAGAACTGTCACGAATGTAGTGATATTGGATGATGGATCACTATATCACGAATGTAGTTATACCAGATTTCTATGTGCTTAGACTTTTCATGGAACACAAGGTTTTCTATTATCTTTATGCAGCTCTGGTTACCACATAGAATCACGGTTGCTTCCATCTCCAGAGCAAATAGACTTCTCAACAAATTTCGAAGCCATATGGCTTCACAACTGGCGGAACATGTGTTGTCGCTTGAAAGTGCAACGATGAATACTATGCCCGCAAATAATTGCCAAGATTTATTATTTAACTATATTAATAATATACTAGTAGGTGGGACCCCTTTGTTTAACTTATGGCACTATGATGGATAAACAACACTTATATTTTGTTTGCCTATGTGTTGGTAGCAACATAATTTTCTACAGTTCATTTGCTTCAAATC
>ML821724.1:50963-61117 GCA_009831015.1 Picea engelmannii | reverse complement strand
GGGATATCTTCTTCCTTCATTCTAATCTGGTGATACCCTGAATGGAGATCCAACTTTGTGAAATAGATTTCTCCATGTAGTTCATCTAACAATTCATCAATGATGGGAATGTAAACTTATCTTTAATAGTGATCTTGTTGAGCTCTCTATAATCTGGACACATATGCCATGAGCCATGTTTCTTGAATACCATTACCATTGGTGCAAAGTAAGAACTTTGGTTATGTCTAATAATGCCAACCTCTAACATTTCTTCAACCATGTGCTCAATTTCACTCTTCTAGGCATAAGGGTATCTGTATGGCCTGATGTTAGGAGGAACACTCCCTGGAATTAGGTGAATATCATGATCATGATTTCGAGTGGGTGGAATACCTTTGGGAATATCTTCAAATACTTTGGAATTCTTATCAATGATCCATTGGAGATATAGAGGAATAGATGGCTTAGATGTTTGAACATCTAGTGAGAATAGTTGTGCAATAACACCTTGATGCCCCTTTTTCAATAATTTTTTCATGCCATTAGAGATTATCACCTTACCGAGTTTCCCTATGATACCTCTCAACTCAATTTCTTTTCCTTCCAATGAAAATTTCATGAAAAGTTCTTGAAAATTAAAGGCTATCGTTCCTAATTATTGTAACCATTAGATTCCTAGTACAACATCAACACCATCCATGAGTATAGCAATCATTGGACTATTCGTTACATATTCCCCCATAGTAATATTGATCTTATTGCATTTTCCTAAGCAATTGATAGTTCCTCGATATGAAATCATTACTTGAAACTATGGCTCTGGATATACAAAGCAATTGAGATCTTTGGCTAATTTATAGTGAATGAAATTATGAATACTGCCAGAATCAATTAGGACTATTACCTTTTTCTTTTTGATATATCCTTCGATCTTGAGGGTTTGAGGAGTGCTAATCCCAGCCAATGCATTACACAATATATTGGGAGTCAACTCTTCAGAAGAAATTGCTTCTACGTTTTCATCTTGATATGGTTCTTGTTCTTGTTCTTCTTCCTCTTCACAATCTATGTAGAATAATTTCTTCTCACCACATGTATGTCCCTTACTATAGTTTCTATCACAATTAAAGCATAAAAAATTTTCTTTTCTTTCCTCCAATTGTTGAGGTGTCAACCTTGTAGGTTGAGGTGTTTTAGATGAAGGAGAATTATTCTCTCTATCACTGTTAGGATTGGTCCTTCTAGTAGCCATAGCCATATTTTTACTTTCAACATTTCTTGCCACCTTAAATGCATTATCCAATGGTTTGGGTTCCCAAAGGTGAACCTCATGTTGAATGTTATCCTTTAAAGTTCCTATGAATACATCAATCAAGTGCTCATATGGAATATTTGTTACCTTTATATTAGATCTTTGGAAGTTCTCAATGTTCTCTGTAACGGAACCCTTTTTCTTGAGATTTATCAATTGGATAAAGAAGGTATTGCTCCTTGTATCCTCATAGTGTGCTATCATTTCTTCCATGAAAATTGTCCAAGTGACGAGTGATTTGAGAGAACAAAGTCATCGATACCATACAAATTTATTGAGTTTTAAATATAAAGAAGCAATTTGTACCTTTTTTGTATGTGGCACATTATGTAGATCAAAGAATTGATCCATCTGAAGTATCCATGTGATTGGGTCCTTGCCATCAAACTTCCTCATATCAATATTAGGAATGTGGTTGGTCTTCAACCCAAAGTTGGAGTTTCTCCATTCTTGATTCACCTTCCTTGTTTCCTTATCATTCTTGATTCACTTTTAGGTGTCCTCTCTATTCGGAATTTTTTCAATCCTTCCATGATCTCCCCTTTTAAACCCTCCATCATCTCTTGTAGTTCATCTTTTGTTACTGTCTTCTTTTGTAAATCATTTATGTCCCTACGCATTTCTTCACCTTCATCAAAATTCCATGTAGGATTTTATGGAGGCTTATTTGGTGTAGAAGTTCCCTTTTTGGGTGGCATGTTAGCCAAGTATCACTTTTGAACCTTGATTTTGAGGTGGTTCTGCTAGATAATCTTTCTTCTGATGTATATCCAAAGTTTTGGCCCTTCTGGGTATGATTTTTTTTTTTTTGTAGTTCTCTGGTATTTCTTCTCTTCAATTACACAAGTCTGATCAAAATTGGATGTGCCAAGTGGAATTTACGATAAATTCCTCACAACTTGCTGATTTTTGGACTTTCCATGAGATCTCACTTGTATAGCATGTACCGCACAAATAGTTGAAATAAAATTATGAAAATCATACCAGAAATACTACATACTTTCCACTATCCAATGCAACCAATCTCACTCAATTTGGATATTCTAGGAAGATGTTATGATAGTTTTACCTAGAACACCTTCTTGAGACTAGTCAATAGGACTAGTAAAACACCCTACCTTCCACAGGGTGTATCTAAAAATGTAATATGAACCAGAAGATGAACGTTTTACCACAGATACCTTACTAATTTATGTGAATATCCCCTAAATTTCAGGGTCTGAAACATTATAGAAACGTTTTTATAGATAAAATTCCGCAATGACTCAGTTCAGGATGATTCCAGAACCCTATCTTGCACAAGTTGTATCTCCAACAATATAAGGCCTCAGGTGTTGAACTTTTAACCCAATGTACCTTGATCCATATAATAAATATCCTCCATGCCATTCCTTATAAAACATTGTAGAAAAAAAGTTATAGATAAAATTGCAAGGTGTCTCAGATGTAGCAGCGAAACCCCAAGACCTTGAGCTCTGATACCATATGTTAATAACCAAATATCAATATAGCATAGAAAAACCTCATAATAAGTACTCAACACCTTGAAAAAGAGATATTTTCAAATAACAAGCCTCTTTGAAGGGGAAACTTCTTTATTCCCACATCAATGTACAATTACAAGATGATTCTAAATGAAAATGTCTCCTTGGTATATATAGGAGACTAGGAGGTATAATTACAACTAATGGAATAAAGACGACATAAATAAAATAAAATTACTAATGTAATATGCCCCAATTAAGGGGTAATGAGACATTATTTAGGGCTTAACAATATTGGTTACAAATCAACATTACACTTTAGTTCAAACTTAGAACTAGACTTGAGATTGGTTACAACTCAACATAACACTTTAGTTCGAACTTAGAACTAGATTTGAGACTGACATGCTTTAGTTTGAACTTAGGACTAGACTTAAGACTTTAGTTGCAACTCAATATTACACTTTAGTTCTAGAATAGAAATAGACTCAAGAGTTTAGTTGCAACTCAACATTACACTTTAGTTCTAAAATAGAACTAGACTCAAGACATTAGTTGCAACTCAACATTACTAAAATAGAACTAGACTCAAGACTTTAGTTACAACTCAACATTACAAAAATAGAACTATACTCAAGACTTTAGTTACAACTCTTGACAAGGAAATTCGAAATTCTCTTCATGGTGGATAATGTTTACACATGCCAATGCACTGGATCAATACAATTAAATCATTTGCAATATTAGGAATATCATTTTTTTCTAGCTCATAGGAATTTTATATTCAACCTAAGTTTTGCTAGATGCATTGACTTTTTCTCATGGCTGACAAGGTTTGACTAGGTTCACAGAGGTTGTATGTTCCCCCTGGATTTTTCACTAGTCTGTCTATGCTCACAAAGGTTGTACGTTCCCCCCTAAATTTTTCACTAGACTGTCTATGCTCAATGCTCATAGAGGTTGTGCGTTCTCCCTAAATTTTTCATTAGAATCACATAGCATCTCATTTGTCCTGAATTTTGGTTTGAATCACAGAGGTTGTATGTTCCCCCTGGCTTTTGTCAATACCTCACAAGACCAGTTGATTCTCCAAATCTCCCTGGCTACCCTCAGGGTGGCCCATATGGCCTCTCATTGGAGAATGATTGTTGATGCTGCCAAATTTAACATCCCTTGCATAGAAAAATGCCTTGAATCAACACACATTAATTTTCAATGGTATATGCGACCTCTTAGTGGGGATATCGATGTTGTTTAGAGGTTTTGAGCATTTGACTAGGTCATGAGGACCTGGACATGGTTGTGGGAGGAAACCCAAGACTTATGTTGAAACAAATTTCATAAGCATACTAGGCCAAAAAACAATATTCAAATCAACACACATTATCTCTCGAGGGTATCCTTAGCCTCCAATATGGGATATTGATGAAATTATGAGGTTTTGAGCACTAGGGGTGGGTATCAAGGTCCTATGTATTTTTGAGGGAGGAAACTTGGAACTTAGGCATTAAGGGAAGATTATAGGAATTCAAGGAAAAGAACAATGTTTCACACCGCCACAAAGGACCTCTCAATTGTAACATCTCCATTTTTAATCCTCGATTTAGTGATGTATAATGTTAGTAAGATGTATGGTTGCGGGCCCAACAATGTAATATGTAAATGATGTATATTGAAAATAATAAATAAAATCTATCGTTGGCTATAGATGGACATAGACAGACACTTGGGAGATTAGTTTCTAAAAGAGAGTGGGGGTCCAAGATGGGGGGATATTGCCCATGTCTATTAAACCCAAAGTGTCTTTTTAAATTATCTTTACAATCAACCTTCCATTTCATTTTGAGTGTTTCCAAGCCTCAATCATTGAATACATGTAAGGGATTGGTATGTGAAGTCATCTCATAGAGTTATTGAGAGCATGGGATTGAGTACAATCAACCTTGGGAATTGGGTGAGTCAAAATACATGGGATAAAGGAAATTCATATGGGAAAGGAGAGAAATACTTTTTACATGCATATTTTTTGATAGCAAGAGAGTTTTCGGTACTAAATCGTGAAGGAAGTGGTATTGGGCATGTATAACATGTTGTTGGAGATATAATTTCATGGAGAGATATGATGTAGGCCACTTGTGAGTAATATTTGTTTCAAGAAATTGTTAAGGGAAAAACACTAGTACAAAATCGGCAATTAGTGACTACGAGACCAAAAATGTTAGTCACGATAGTTTTATACTAGCAAATTTTAACAATTTTAAGTGACAACTAAAAATGATTGATTTAGTCTAGGTATAAAAATACAACTATATAACAACTATATATATGAATTAGTATTATTTTTTTGATGATCACTATCGCTTAAGTTATCAATTTGAATTTATTGCTTGACTTTATATGATTTTATTATGAATAATTTGATCATAATATAAAATTCCTCTCAATGGATTTAATTGATGAGTCCACAATTAATTAGTGTGGGAATATACGAAGCCTTAGATGGACAGTCCCATTCAAGGGATTTATCCTAAGTTCTTTCATAAGGTTTGGTAGCACATTCATATGGGGGAGGGGTGTGGGGATATACATCTTTTGGTTTCAAGCTAGTAATAATTAGTGTAATTCACATTTACCTTAATATGAATTCATATAAATTTGGTATTTTCACAATGATCTAAGTGATATTCATGGAGCCTACATGGTGAAACTTGGAAGGGTTTGTTTGGTTCCAATATCTTTATGACGATGATGTTTGATGTGGGACATTAAAGGATTGTTCCTATAAATTAATATATAGTATAGTTATAAAAAGTATAAGTTATATATAAATATAAAACTACACACACATATGTAAAATAGTGTGTGTGTGTGTGTGTAATATACTAAGGTATATATATTATATGTTTTAATATAACATAGTTATAACAATACATTAAAAAAAACATATTAAAAAATAAACAAAAATACAAAACAAATGAAAATATAACATATAATAGCTTGTCAAGGTACTTTCAAATTTACTTGTCCAAATGCTAGTGGTGGATATAAGTTGCACCTAATCAAGAATATGGCAACCCAAAAAAATTTGAAACAGGGAGAGAGATCTCCAATTAGGGTTTGAATGTGATCCAAGTGCTAGGGTTTTCGAATACTACAACCTTCCAACCAGATTGGATTTGTCCCTTGACTACAACACACTAATCTGAGACATAGCTATGGAATCCTTTAGTGAAGGGGGGAGATCCCCCTCCTATAGAAATACCATGACAACTGACTCAAGATGCGGAGGGTCATCGTGGCCAACTTTTGAGTTGTTACTGAACATTTAAGCTTAAAAAATCCATGCATATGCAAACAAGGGAAAAGTGATGGAGATTAATCCAAATCCATCCCATTGAAAGGTGCCTCGATCTTGGGAACTGGGAAAATGTCTACCATAGGCACAAGTGGCCCAAAAATACCAAATAAGCTCAGTAAGAGTTGAGGGGAATGCCCAATACATGCAATACCATGCATTGATAAGGGAATTCTTAGGGTTATTTCCCTCAGAAAGGCATATGATCAAATGGATCAACATGTGGTGGAAACCATAAGGCCATTTTGATATCTATTGGACCTCCAAAATTAATGATTTAATCGTCGGTATAAGCCCATTTTTCAACCTAGTTGACCTTCCTTTTTTGCCTCATTTTATTCTTATTATCACTACTATGTCTTGGTTTTGGTGGGAAAGCCATCCAATGCCAATAATATATGAATATATGAAATATGTGGTGTCTTCCATTGATTGGATATCTTAGGAAGGTTGATTAATTGACTATTACTGATGATGTTTTCATCACTCATCCAACAATCGACAAAATCCTGCAACAACTAGCAATGACTCATCCCAGATCGACACATCAGTGGCTAGAATATAGCCAAATTAAGAGATGGGTTTTGATTGTGATTGGGTCAACATGCTTTGGAACCCACAATATTATAGTGTATATTTGTCATTCCTTTATCATATCCATGCTATTTTGGACCCTCACTGTTTATATTGATTTAGTCATGCATAGAACAAGGGATTTCTACAAATCGCCCTATCTACTTTGGGGTCTCATTGTATGAATACAAAATAAAGAATTATTCATGTAGGTGGGTAAATTGGTAATGAAAGATTGATAAGGAATAATATTAGCATGAGAGACAAGATAAAACCTGTGCCTAATACTTGATGTTAATGTAATATGATTTTTGGTTAATAAAGAGAGTTGGTGTTCCATAATTTATGAAGTGTTGTTGAGTATTTCTTATTTGTATACTTTTTTAGGCAACGTGGAACTGCTGGGAAGGGCCCACTAGTGAGTTATCATTGTCTCCTTGTTTCATCGTTGTAGAGATAAAAAAATTATCGTTTGTGAGTTTTATTATTGGTACATGTCCATTGAACTATATTTACTGTAAATTCTTTGCAGCTTCATCATAATTATAAGTCAAAGATCAATCTTACATTTTGTAACTGTGAGCAACTGCAAATCCAAATGTGTTTTGATTCCTAGTGATATTATGTTTGTGGTTTGATATAAAAGTACCACATTTTGTGTTGAATATTTTTCAGTATTCAGAATCCAACTTACTCTGTCTTATAGTATATGTCTTTTCATTATTTTGGAATGTGTGAGCTTTGAATGAGTTGAATAGTCTAGTCCTTTTCTATTTATATTTCTTTGTTTTAGATCATGTAAGAATATTTATTGTATCTCTCTAAAGTGTGTTTCCTTTCAAATGTTTACATTGTAGTAATTAACTTTGTTTTCTTGCAGCATATGTGTGGATCCACTATAGGATTAATACATTGAAGGTTATGATATAACTCGGGAGATATGATCTTGGGATTCAATGTTAAGCTACATCATGTGGTGTTAATTTCCAATTAATTTTATTTGAACTTGTCTTACTTTACTTCATTACACTCTGAAGTGTGTTTTCCTCGAATATTTCACATTCTTGACATGATCTAATTAGAAGTAACCTATTTGCACGTAGACAAACTATCTGGATGCAAAAGTGCAACAACACCACTTAGACTTGTCATGCTTTATGTGTTTGTGGATACTTTCTTTTGAATTTGTTTTTTTATTAGTATTTAGATTTACTTTTGAAAATATATTGACTAGTAATGAAGAGGTGATAGATCCTCGACATGTGCATGCATAAATCAATGATCTGGACATGGTAACATGTGGAGCCGTTGAATCTTGTTCATGCTTAATACCAATTATATGGACTGATTCAGGTTGTTTAATATTGTCTCTCTACTTTATGAAGTGTGTTTTCCAGGCATTATTTGTTAGCATAGAATAGAATAAGATCTGATCCTGCATTTCTTTTTCTTTCATCTGTAAGTTTACGGACTCCCGATCATTAATCTAATGTCTAGAAATTTTTGCATATAATTTACCGCACAATTTTGGCATCGTTTTCGGAGAGGTGCTAAAAGGGATTAGAGCATAGGTAGGTTGTTTTCAAAAATTCTCTGTTTCATGTTTAATTTATCTACAATTGCAACTTGGGGGAGGAGAAGCGGTAAGACAAGAGGTAAGAACATGCTCTTTCACTTTATTCATTTTCTCCAAAGACTTGTTGTTTACTTTTATGCAAGTGTTTTTTTTTATTTGATTCATAAAAAGAAGAGAAGCCTAACTTGTGTGATAGCAAGATCCTAGTAGCATTGTGACACTTCGAGTACATTATTAGTTTGCTTGTATTTTTTTTAAGTGGGTTTCATTTTTCAATATTTTTATTTTTTTCTTTTCGAACTGTAAGATCCCCCATACACTAACCTATATGCAGGACACGACCTACCAGCTAGAAAAATAAGGATGCTCAAGATTCCATTGATCATAGAAGAAAATGTTACTCCAAGAACTATCTCAAATCCTAGCAACAACTGGGATCTCTTCCTCTTAGGAAGAGAAAATATTGAAAGCAATCAAGAATATATCTATACTTTGGGAAGTTATAGACAACCAAAATTTCCATGAGACACATCTAAAATCTCATTTTGATCATCCTTTCCAATTTATAAAGGGGATTCGACAACCATGGAATACATCCAATGGAGAGCATACGATAGAACCAGATATCGAGGAATTTCCACCATGCCCATTGTTAGAACGTTTATTCACTAAAGAATTCTATCAAGAAGATTTGTATGGCATGGTAAAGGAGGACATACAAAGTGTTCCAAATGAAGAAGAAAACCAAGAGCATCATGACTATATTGAATAATGGTTCCAGACGATTGTCAGGATGATGCACCACTTTCTTCTTCAATAATTCTCAACAAATTATCATTTGAAGTAGTTTGTATTTCATACTTTGTTGTATATTAAATCATATTCCCAAACCTGAGTATGAATATATTTGTGATCATGCTATGCACATGGCTTCATTGGAAATACTCATATACTTGAAAAGTTTTTTCTTCTTAGGTAAGTTGGGACAGTAAATAAGTAAATAAATGTTTCATATAGTTGTTAGCTTGGTGCAACATCGTTTTTATGTCTTTTTCAATAATTGGAATTTTTAGGTTGAGAAACTAATCTTAAGGGAGTGTGTTTCCCCCATAATCTTTAATATGTTTTCATCTAATAGTTAGATCTTTTTCCAAGTTTTCTAAATAAATTAGGATATGATGAATTGTGGGAGTTTTGCAGGTGTGCTCTCTTTAGCTAGATTGGGATAAAATATTCATGATTTATTCAAGGAAGAAACTGCATTTCTTTTGGTTCCATTGTTTCGTCAAAATTGTCTTTTATTTTGATATTTTATTATCTAAGAATGTTTTGGAGAAAATAAATTCATTCTACTTCCCTTAAGTCTTCTTTTCGTGTTTGAAGACTGTTCTCTAACTTTTGTTTTACCCTACTATTCTTCTGAACTATTGTTCTTGCTGAAATTTATAGTTTAGGAAATTATTAACAAGGGAAAAATAAAAAGAAAAAAAATCAAATATCAAACCCAAGACTTCTTGTCATAACCAATCATTTTCAGTTCTTTTAGAGATTTCTTCTCCCTTCTTTATACAAAATTTCAGACAATTTATTATAGCAGTAGATTATAGCCCTATTTTTTATATTATGGGATTACATAAAGTTAAAATTCCATATTATGAGGCCCATAGGCAACTAACACAACCTGATCTAATTTCAAAGTTGGTCAAAAGAGAATCATTATTAAAGAGTATCCAGAGAGTGTGTGAAGTTTCTACTCATGGAAACACTACCATAATTCTATGTGAAGAAGATGACCTTATGGAATAGAGGCAATTTTAAGTTATTCTTTGGTGGATTCATCCACCACACATTAAAAGGGATCAACCATAGATA
>ML821723.1:41865-51973 GCA_009831015.1 Picea engelmannii | reverse complement strand
TTTATTTTATTTTATTTAAAAATTCCATTTAATATTTTCATGCACATATGTGCATCTACCCACTTTATTCTTATTTCTTCATTTACTTAACTTACTAGTCTAACTCCCTTATTTCCTTTTTATGGTTTAATTTATTCAAACATATTAAGCTTAGACTCTTGTTAGATTTATTAGTTTGTAATTTAATAATTAATTAAATACTCTTTTGTAACAAGGTCTAAACAATTTTATTATGTTTTCTAAGCCATTTATATTTTTATTGACTCACAATTTTATCATGCAACGTGCCCTTCAAGACACACCTCTGTGCTCCAAGGGTGCCACTAGCCTTTGACTAGTTTGGAAGTTTGTCTGACACTTGGAGTCAACACTCCACTTGGTCGATATTGTGAGAGACTAAGGGTTATCTAAGGAATAAGGATTTCGCCTTATTGTGCACCCCTTAGAACTTTGTGTGAGCAATTGTCTTAGTCTACCCTCATGACATCGTGTATTTATCGAACTAGGTAATCATTAACCTATAGCTCGGTTCACGATGAGAGTTCTTGTTGTGGTGGGAAATCCCCCTACATACTAGCATTTAGGGTTATATTATGCATGCAGATAACACCAAAAGAATCCTACTTTCAACCGTTGATCTAGGAGGTCTCTAGATAGCTCAAAAATTGACAGTCTCAAAATGACTTAAAAACCCTACCATTGTGTAGTGCTTGTCGTGTTGATTCCGGAACACTTTTCGGTTCGTCAAATGGAGTCCGTATGACCAAGATATCGCGTTCTGAAGTTTTGGCCCAACAGTGAAACCCAAGCTGCAGGGTGACACGTGGCAGTCAGTTAACATTGCTGACGTGGCAATGGGACCCACCACTAATGACGTGGAAATTTGACACAATGACACATGGCAGAAAGTTGACATGGCAAGTGACATGGATGACACACAGGTTATTGAGTTGGACCAATGACATGTTGACACATGTCATGTTTGGGTCAATAAGAAACAACCACGTGGCAGTTTCAATCTGGTGTAAATTTGGCAGAGCGTTGGCACATTTGGCAGGATAGCACAAATGCTTTGGCGGAGCGTTGGTACATTTGGTGGGTCTGTTGGTAAGGCGCACAATTGGCGGGATAGTTAATATTTGGCAAAGGTTTTATTGTGATATGATATAACAATATGTTAAATATAGAATATATTGTTATGCTATATATATATCAACGGAATCAATATATAAAAAGGAGTTGCGTCGTGGTTTGAACACGCAACCTCCTACACCGCATGCGCCCTAATATCCGCCAACTAACCAAGAAATCCGGGCTATAATTCTTGTTTAGAAGTCCGAGCATAATCTTTTTGTTATACAGTTGCTAGTGGATAGAACTAAAAGCGCCAAGGTCGGGATTTGAACTGCCGACCTGTGGTTATAAAACCAAAGGGTTTTGCCAATACGTTGGGCTAATTACATATGTAAAAAAAACTCAAAACTCCTTTGTATTATATGTGCCTGTAACAATGATTTGGGCATAACTTTGCCATCCTTGGTCCGTTTTCTGAACGGAAAGAAGCATTGGAAAGATGAAGATGAGAGCTATCTGATGAAGGAGGCTTGGAGACGGAATTCATAAGTCAAGGGATCAGAAATCTTGATGTAACAAAATCAAACAAAGCTTGCATCATTAATAAAAATGGATCCAAATTGAGAAGCGGTCCCGGAGACGTAGCCCAAAACACATGGGTGAACTCCGTTATTAATTTCTTTGTCTCTTCTTTTCTGTTGTTCATGTCAATTTTCAGATTTGAAAGTTTTATATATTTGAGCATTTTAAGAGTTAAATAGATGCTTTTATATAAATAAAACATTAATTTGCAAAATAAGTAAATCATTCACAATTACAATTGCACACTAAGTTGAGATCCGACGGATCAACCGTCGTCCCAGACCTAATCCCCATTTCATTTAAGAAAACACATGGTTAAACGAACATACCTCGTTCCAGATGTTTGATGTCGATCCTTCTTCATGCTTGATCGCTTGTTAGAAGCTATCCTCCCAAGACTGACCTACATACAAAACAAGCAACAAACTCTACATGCATTTGTTCTACAGATTAATGGGTTAGAGATTCAAACATATATTCACTAAACTATGAAGAACTCATATAGTGGGATGGGAAAAGCATTTCTTTATTATTAACTTTAATGAATCAACTTACAATGTCGAGACCGGCCACCGCTCCGTGAACCTGATCCAGGGCTCCTCTTCAAATGTCCTCCAACTTCTTTTCTCTGTATCTCTCTTTGCACAAGGATGGCTAAAGGGTTGGGACAATGGGAATGTGCAATTGGGTAGAGTTTCTTTTCTATTATTCTCCTCCTCTAAATGGGATCCCTAACCCTTCTTTTATAGGCTAGAAGAAGCTAGGTACTTGAATGAACCCTCAACCATGCATGGCCAAGAGTTTTAGTTAACTCATCCAAAGTTGTGTGTTCCATTGGTAACTTTTCTTTTTTCATGCTTTTGTAGGTACACGCAGGATGTTTTAGGTCAGCGAGCGTGTACACGCGTGCAGTAATGGAGTAGGGCATGTGGGCCCTTATAAGAGAGGCTTTTTAAAGAGTTGTTCAATAGTGTTTTGGCAAAGAAGGAATCTAAGATGGACTGATGCCAGGTAAGCATGTCTGGTACAAATTAGGGTTATAACAGATGCCCCCTAATGTGTGAGGTCAGAAGATCATCTGATGGTTGAAATACATTGCCAATTTTTACTGATGTGTGGAACAGGTGAGCCCAGGAACCAAGAACTGGGAGGCGTCGTCTGCAAAATAACAAATTTCTCACCGAGGTGGGCATACCCATGCTCGGGATAAAATAGAATCATGTCTACCAATCAAATACACTGTAGATATATGTCAAATAACTATATAAAGTGTATCCATGAACAATAGACAGCAGAGCTACATCTCGCAATAAAAAAGATATACATATAGAGTATCCATCTTCTAGAAGCTGATACGGCCTAATGGTTGGAGATGAGGTCTTCAGAGCTCGAGCAACAACTTCAAAATCTTCAAAAATCAAGGTAGGAGTGTAATATGAGTGTACGACTACACTACCCAAAGGTCTTCGATGACTCGTCGGTCATGGACTAGATAATCTTGATGATCAGACTGAAGGCTTCATTGATTTTGAACAAGGACTTGATTGGACATTCAGGATGGTCGGGTATGAGGGAAAGAGACAAACTGCAGAGGGGCTGACTCAGGCTTGGTGACAAACTTCCCTTGGACAACAGCATGACAAACGATGAGACTCAGGAAGCATGGCATTAACATAAGTTTACGAGACAGGAGGCAACACAAACTCTCCATATGTTTGGAAGAATAACCAAACGGATGATGACACATCTCTATGTAGCGAGAAAAGCTTCCTAAGGTCATATTAAATCCCTGGGTTTGATGAACAAATAGACAGATGTGCTTTATCCAAGGGAAACTCATTGTGATGCCAATAAAGAAAATACTTTTCCCTTCCTCTTTTTGAGGTATATTTGATTTTTTTGTCTTTTTTCAATAATTTTGGAAAAATAATAAAATAATGTTATGTTACAAAGGAGAATTGAGTGTCTCAAACATACTAGTTCCAAGCGCATAGAACACAGGGATGTTCAGGGCAAAGAGACATATGAAAGAAAAGGACGCTCGAGAAAAATCATCAAGGGGCCAAAGGTGTCAAGACGCAGAGGAAAAATGCTACAGGGCTTGCATATAAGGCATGCTTTAGATGGTTTAGTTGAGAGCAACATAGAGCCGGCATTAGGCCAAAGATGCGGTTATGAAAATGCGATTAAAAAAACACACAATGGTAAAATCCTTCGATGTAAGTTTAATGAGCCCAGAGAAGGTAAGCTTGGAAGTTTTTCATATTTAGAGAGTCTGAAAAAATGTAAAAGGAGACTCCATTGGGGTACCTTTTTCAAAGGTAGTCTAGTCGGTTAAAAAAAGGGGTAAACTAGCACCGACGAGACGTCTATTCAAAACCATTTTAACGAGTGTGATAAGGAAAATCTTACTCGACCATTTTTTCATTTTTAAGGAGTCTGAAAAAAGATTAACTATGGACTCCATCAGGAATGTTCTTCTGGACTAGTTTAATGAGTGTGAAAGAATAAGGTCACTCGATGATCTTTTCAATTTTAGGGAGTCTGAAAAGAGCTTAACTATGGACTCCGAGGGGGTTCCTTTTTCGTAAGTTTAGTCCCTCAGGCCCAAAAAATGGGTAAAATTATACTTGAGGGTACTTTTCTAGAGAACTGAAGTTCCATAGAGTATAACTTTGTTTGTACAGTTGACCGTCCGAACCAAAAAAGGGGTAAACTACCACCGGATAGATGTGACTTCAAATTTCAGTTTAACGAGCGTGAAATGCCACAAGATTTCTCAGCAATCTTTTCATGTTTAGAGGGTCTAAAAAGGGATTAAAAGAAGACCCATAGAGGTTACTTTTCTCAGTTAATCCGGATGAGATCGAAAAGCATAAATGTAGTCTCGCCAGATGTTGCTTTCAGATCTCAAAGCGAGCTTGAAAAACAACAAAGTTAGCTCATGATCGACACTTTGTGGGTCGATGTCGAGTATCTCCTTGGGGGAGTAGTATGCTCCGAGGAAAACATTGTCTACAATGACAGGGGTTCTGGAGATATTGATCGATATGGTTTCAACGATGGTTTCCATATTACCCTCAGCGTAGACCTCGTGTGTAGCTAAGGGTCTAATAGGACAAGACCTATCTCCAGTCATAGTCAAGGTGAATTCTCTGGCCTCGATTTTGCTTAACTCTAGGAGAAAGTATGATCTATGATGAATATCATCCCAGGGTTTGTCCAAACTAGTCATTGCTTCAATTACTACTTCATCAGAGGGAAAGACTAAGTCTAACGAATCGGTGTTAGTGAGAGAACCTTGAGCCCATATAGGCTCTAGAAGCGGATCAAACTCTTTTTCAGAAGTTGGATCGGGGTTGGCTGAATATTGCTGGACTAAAGAGTACACTACTTTAGCTACAGACAAGGGAATGGACATGCCCAAATGCCCTGTCCCTTCCATCATGGCTGATGGGGAAGGAAGAATCCATGGATCGCTGAAGTAAGTCATGTGAAACGACGAAACTTGGAAAATATCAACCTTATGGTGTTCGGATATGAACTTGATATCACCTTGAGGGGGTGGGTAATCGAAGGTACCCATCAAATATGGGAAAAAACCAACCCCTATGTTGACCACGCCTGGTTGAGGATTATCAATCATCAGGACCGTGGATGCCTCCAATGAAGGGTCAGGTTTGGATAAAGACAATTGATCGATGGTCACAATTCAGCCCTCGTGTGGAAATAACAAGACCCATAAAACAATAGCAACCACATCTTGCATGGAATATGTCCAACTCCTCCCTAACAAGAGGTTATAGTTGAGGGGCGCGTCGACTACTTCTACATCGACACACACGGTCTTCCCTCCTAACTGCACGAGGAAAGAGGGAATGATACCATGTGGTCGGAACGAATGACCATTGAAAGCAGTGAGGAGAGTAGGTGACAGAGACAAAATGGGTTGGCCAATGGCCTTCCAACATGGCCACGACATAATGCATGTCGAGGTGCCCTCATCAACCACCGTGCAGAAGATATTCTGAGTAAAAAATTTCATGGGATAAGACACTACTATATGAAACGCTACGTGGTAAGGCAGACGAGGTTTTAAGTCAGTTGTATCTAGCATGATTGAACCTGGATTACAAGTCTCGGTAGATCCTAAAGCGGTTAACAAGGCTTTCCTCTGGGAAGGGCAGCTTTTGAGGACCTCCAAAGCGGACATCGCACAAGGGGTTTGTGATGAATCTTATACCATAGAATAGTTCTGGGCAGCCCTTGCGTTTGGGTTGTGAGAATATTTTTTGAATGTGCCTTTGGGGATGTGTGTCATTGTTTTTCCCAACGTCTTCTCAATCTGTAGAGGAAGAGATGGGAGTTCGGCTTCTTTTCCCTTCTCATAAGTGCTTGGTTTACTATAGTCATGCACTCTAGTCGATATAAAAGAATCATCCTTCACCATATATACATTCACGGATGCGGGGTTGTTCGAAGATGGAGAGGGTCCTTTGATTCTCCTTTTCATTCTTATAGAGGCTTGGGTTAGATTTTTCCCATGTTGAAATGGATTGGTTAACACAGCAGGTTGTTGCTGCATCACAAACTTTTGGGCTTCTGCAAGCTGAGGACATAGATGGGTCGAGTGGTCTTCCGTGCACAAGTTTCATGGATACCTCACCTTTCGTTTCTTAGTGTTTTCCCCGCCAGCATTATCGGTAGGATTTTTATCCCCCTTACCCTTATTTCATTGTTTTTTCTTTCCTTCAGGCTGTTGGGTGGCCTTTGGATTAGTTGATTGCACTGTGTGTACATCCGACATTTTGGTAGGGGGAGCAGCCAAAGAAGTAGTTTAGTTGGTCGTTGTGTGTTGTATAGAAAAATGTTGCAACTGCTTCGTCAATTGCTCAGTGGGCTTTGTTTGTGCTACACCAACAATACCATTGGCATGTGGTCTAGCTCTCTATCTGGTTTTATCAAGTATTGAGTGTGGCGTATCTGGAAAGTTCTCATATAATAAACTGGACTGAGAATAGATTAGCTCAAGTTGTTGAGCTCTCATGATGGCGTCTTCTTCAGAAAATACTCCCGACATCGCGAAATCTTTGGATAACTATGGGACCAAAGACTTAAGAAACCACTTGAGCAGGAATGCTAGTGGGACAGGTACCTTAATTAAACTCTTTCGACGTCTCCATTCTCGGATGTGATCAGAGATATGGTTCGCTTTTGTTTGTGATAAATTGGCCAACAATTTGGTGCCAATGTCGTATCTCACAGGTAACTAGAAATGGTTTAGAAAAGCCATGGCCAGTTCACCGAAGGAAGAATATATTGAGTGATCAAGCTCAATGTGCCATTTCGCGACACTCCCAATGAGAGTACGTTGAAACAATCACAACTGTATGGAGTTTTCTTTCAATGAGTTAGATGAGCACCAAAGATGGAAGGTAGTCACATGATCTCCTAGATCTTCGTTAGGCTTGGCTTCAAACTTTGGGATGTCTGAAGGAAACTTCATCGGCATAGGAGGCCAATGCGGATTGTGATAGATAGGGTCATTCAACAACCTTTTCAAGTCTAGCAAATGCAAGGTTGCCAGGAAGGGTAGTTTGGGTTGTTGGTGATAACCTGGGAAAAAGGGGCCTGGAGTTTGGTTGGCACCAGGTTGCCATGAAAATTTCAGCTGCTGGGCTGGGTTCTGGTAAAAGCCATGGTCATGGCCAATGTATGGATTTTGCGTGTGAGGAGACATCATCAGCTGATTTCCAAAATAGGACATAGATGGTTGGGAATGTATTACATTTGAAGGACTTTGGGAAGGGTTGTCCCATGTCGGTCCCATGGGGATAGGCATAGTACTTTGTCTGGGGTTCCATTGATTTTGAAAAGAATTACCTCAGATCAACATTCTTGATGAGGGAATGGATCCCTGCCAAGAATTCCAAGGCCCTGATGTGGAAGAAGTTTCTGGGTGTGCCCCCTATGCAGGAATAGTGCCCTACATAGGAATAGGTTGTCCGAAACTAGGATTGCCCCCAGTCGTGAAAGAAACATATGAGAAGGCGTTGTTACCAAATGCACCGAACAAAGAAAATGGTGTCAAACCTACCAACATATTATGCGAAGGTGGTCCTTGACTCCCTGCTCCAAATAAACTATGGTGTGTAGGCAGCCCGGTGGATGGCTAGTGTGTGCCACCGAGCGAAGGGGGAAAATGAGGTATATGAACTTCTTTGTAAGGGAAAGAGTTAAAGGGAGTAAAAGTTCCCCCCATGTGGCCTTGTAGAGGATCATTAGAGCTCCCTTCCCCTAGACCTGAAGTTTGTGAAGTGGAGTAGGAAAGTATAGGACTTGTACCTGAACTAGGCATCCCATATGATAACGGAGGGCCTGTCGCACTTGGTGTGAAAGGGGTTGTGGCCTCCACCAGAGATGGGATCAGACCACTATGTGATGTAGAGGTGGTTGAGAGCATGGTGGCTCGGACAAGTGATGGTGGGTTAGGAGGTGGAAACTCTCCTGTGGTGACAACCGGGAATTGAAGAATTCCAAGAAGGAGTAACAACATTTATTTCCATTGTTGCGTGCGACACTGTCTGGCACTCGTAAGGATGAACCGGTATGATGGTGGGTGTCGAAAGATCAGTGGTGGAGGTTTTAACTAGACCAAAATCTTTCACTCCAAGTTCTAAAATTGTCGATTCCTCTTGATGTTGGCCGGGCACAATTTCTTGTGACCCGATCGCTTCAAAAGACCCTTGTTGGTCTAGCTTTCGCTTTAGTGGTAGAGGGGGTGGCTCTAGTTTAACTAGTGGCAGGAAAACACTCTAGGGTGTTCTAGTCGTTCAAAAACAACACACACTAAAAAAGTCCCTATAAGATAAGACAGGCAAACACTAAATTAATTGGAAGAATAATTACAACAACCAACACTAGAGAAACTAACCGGTGCAAGTGAAACTCGAACAAAGAAGCACCCTCTGGTTATACTCTGCAAAGAATGGGATGATGTATGTCCTAGGTACTGTAGTATACCCCCATAGTCACCTGTGTATGTCCCTAAAAAAGATAGGCAACTAGGTTTCCAACGCACGAACAGTCACCAGGCGGGTACAGTCAAAATTCGGGTAGAGCACAATGAGCAGGGTATCGAGCCCTAAACCTGTCAAGGGTATCAAGAGAAAGTGGTCTAGAAGACAACTGAGGACCTCGAACGGATTCAAGACCCACGAAGCTCCGTGGCAAATGCAATCGACGGAATCCCAAGACAATCCCTCTATATGTGTTCTCCACTACGATTGGTCCAGCTTTGGAGGGGTTATCTCTGCTACCTTTCTGCATGCAACCTCATGTTTATCCCTTGTGTTAGAGGGTGGTTCCAGATAACTTTCACGATACTGGACTTGGACACTCCCTAACTCATACTCCAATGTTTGATTTTAATGGCCTTGAAGAGTTTCCTCTCCAACCTAATCCAAGGCCCTAATCCTGAACTAGTTGGTTAACCCTACAAACATAAAATTCTAATGAATTTTAGATTTAGCATTAATTTTATGGCTTGTCTTATGTCAAAGGGTATGAAAGTGAAACTAGTGATGTTTGAAAGATGAAAGTAAAAATGAACAGAAAGTTAGAAACAAAAACCTTCACTTAACACAAATTTTCAACAACTTTTCAAATTTAATTTTTTTTTCTAAGATCTTTTGAACAACAAACTCAAAGAAGGATTTCACTCAAATACGAGCTACTTACGATCTAAGCAAACTGTCAAGAACTTATGAAAGAAAAGACGTTTCTCTGGTTACTAATGCAAAACAACACTTTTCAACCAAACAAAGAAATGAAAGATTTTTTATTTTTTTATTTGAATGCTCACAAAGAAAAAAGGAAAAATATCAACAAGTCAAAAACCAAGAAAAAATTATGGCCTAATCACAGATCGCAAAGAATCACTTCAAGAAATCACACACTAGCAACTTAAAAAAGGACTCCCATACTTGTCTAAAAACCCTAAAGAAAAATTTGATGAAAACTTTTAAATAAAAAGAAAGTTATGGTTGAGATCAAACCTAAGCTACTGACTTCCTAGACAAAGATTCAAAAAACCTGAGGGGTATAACTCTTGTCAAGGGAAAGGATGGCTGCCTCACCCTCAACAAAAACTATCTTTCATAAGCACACTGCTAACAATGTAACAACAAGCATGTGCACACGAGCTGTGTAGAGCTAGAGGGCATGTACATGTGTGTTGGCCTTATATAGGTCACATGTATCTCTAAAAAATCTGAAACAAATAAAAATAGACAATCCAAACCAGGAAGAGACCACTGATACTGAGAACCAAGATCTCTTGAAGGCTTAGACACTTTCCTTGACAGAAAAAAGAAAACAATGTAAGGAAAAATTTGTAGAACAAACCAATCTGAGGTGAACCCTAAGATATAGACTGCAAACAACAAAGACT
>ML821722.1:67099-97118 GCA_009831015.1 Picea engelmannii | reverse complement strand
AAAGAAACTAAAACACCTTGGGTAAACCTATGGAAGGAAAAGTACGCATTGGACACCCGCGACCAGAACATAATCCGCTTTGGAGGAACCAGGGAAGACTCATCCATCTGGAGCCTAACATGGCGATACAAAGCATGGATTCAGATACACAGCTTTTGGGAAATCAGGAATGGAAGAACATCCAGATTCTGGGAGGAAACTTGGCAACAGGAACCAAGGATAGAAAACTCGGACAGAGGGATACTCTAATAGGACCTCATCACGCAAGGAAAAATCAATGTCTATCGATACTAGCAGTAGAGAATGGACCACAACAAATGGAGAACTTGGGACAAGATTATTCCTCAGAATAAGGAGATACCCGCAACAACAATAAAAGAGGTGGAGGAGGAACAGGGCAGACGAAAAATAACAGTAACGAAAGGAGAATACCAACTGAGGTGGGGCAAAAAGGATGGAGGGGAATTCAACCTAAAATAAGTCTGGCACTATATGGCGAACCCAGACCAAGACGACCTAGCGCAACACTAGGAAAAGCTCTGGAACAACCCCCAATGGCCAAAGATTAAGATCTTCCAGTGGTTAATATTACACAACCACATCCTAATTTGGGATAACCTAAGGAAAAGAGGTTTCACTGGTCCGTCAAGATGTCACCTATGTCAAAATCAGGAAGAAACAACCAACCATCTCCTTGACGAATGTGCCTACATTGCAGAACTGTGGGACTGGATAAGAAGTATCTTCCGTTAGTTAGACAAGATCTGTGGTAACATAGACGCAACAATCAAGCTCTGGAGAGAAAACTACAGCGACCAAGCAGAGGTGAACCTCTATTGGATCCTCACCCCAGGAATGATCATATGGTCGACATGGAAGGAAAGGAATAGGCACATTTTCAGAAACCAAAGCTAGCCAGAAGGGAAGATCAAGGAAACAATAACCTCCATGATACGTGAGACAATGATGAGAAGCAACTGCCAGGAGGGTGTGCGCAACCCACTGATCAAGATTCCAGAGTCCTAGAGGTTTTCCAACTAACTGGTGGGTGCAACCCCAATCCAAACAGACAACAGCCGCAACTCCAACTAGGTGAGCGCAACTGGAAACGACCACCTCCAAGCTCTCTCAAGTTGAATTTTGACGGGGTGGTGAAAGGCAACCCAAGAAGAATAGGTCTGGGAGGAGTAATCAGGGACAGTAAAGGGAGCATCATACGACTATATGCGGGGAGCCTGGGAAAATCCACCAATAACGCCGCACAATTCGAGTCCATGGAGACACATCTGGAGATTCTCAGCCGGGAGGGGATGATGAACGCCATAGTGGAAGGAGACTCCACGCTAGTCATCAAAACAGTGAGAAAACTCCAAAATGGTACCAGAATAGGCAATATCTAGAGGCACTGGCGATTGGCCTACCTACTGAAAAAAATCCAGGAGCACTTGCGGACAAGGATCAATGTGGAGTTGCGTTGGTTGAGGAGGTCAACAAATGGACTGGCAGACAAAATAACAAACGAGGGGGTCAAGAACGAAGGTCCATAACTAGACACAATCTAGAGCAACATCCCTCAAGGTCAATTCCGAGTAGAATGCACCCAACTTGTGGAAAAAGACTGGGATAACAAGAGTAGTGCAAAATATTATGGAAAGAATGGAGGCGCAACAGACACTGTAGGACACGTAGGGCCTAGACAGAATCTGATGGCCCACCAATCAAATAAGGTTGCAAATGCAAACGTAGATCACACATCAAGTGAAGGTACGACACCACAACCTCGTCAATAAAAATAAGTACAGAAGTTACCCATTGGAAAGAAGAAAAGATAAATCGCAAGCGGCAAAGGATGATGGACGACAGGTCTCACCAGGGCCAAGTAGGAACACACCTCACCTAAGTGCGAAGATGGGACCGGGAAAGGGATGGCGTACAATGAGTAGGGCAGAGCATTGCCACAGGGATAACGACAGGGTCATCAAATGCACACGCTCTGGAAAAGAGTCTTCTGACGGGAACGACCACCTTGATGAGCATACCATGATTGCAAGGATGGGACCGCAGTCGGGTTGGCTCCATAAAGGTTGGGACACCAGAATTTATCACAGAACGAGGCAACGCAATTACAGGGGCCACCTTACTTATCAAAAGGAGGTGCAGTGGAAACAGGGAAAGAACCCAACGTAAAAACCACCACCTGGAAGTTAAGATGGTGTGCATGAAGAAAACCAGCGGCAAGAGAGGCCCCCAGGGAAAGGAACCTCCACAAAGTGCTCGCCAGATGAGAAGAATTGAACAGGCGGACAGGGACGCAAGGAGCACCTTCCTCACGAAGGTAGACACCAAGGGGAAGACGATCATTAAAATATGGGAGGGCTAAATTAACAACGCCTGCAAGGGCAAAGCCTGGTCAAAACTAACCCAGGAAGCAGGGGGGATACGAGACCTCGGAATCACACAATCGAGGATAACCCTCTACCATAGGATGGTGGAGGAAGCTTGGAGAACCAAAATGATGATAGGTAAGATGTGTGCGAATCGGGGGGAGACCAATAGGACAGAAACCAAAGAGCAGAAGAAAGAGCGCATAGGAATTCTCAACCGCCTTAGCAACCTGGAGATGGGGGTAAAAAGATTGGTGTAGGACCAGAAAAGACAACAGGAGAAACTGGAGCGGATGGCAGGACAATTTCATCTCTATCTACGCAACGTCCACCATATAGAT
The DNA here is from genome assembly GCA_009831015.1 of Picea engelmannii. NCBI lineage: Eukaryota > Viridiplantae > Streptophyta > Pinopsida > Pinales > Pinaceae > Picea > Picea engelmannii. The sequence goes on along the minus strand of ML821722.1, from coordinate 94,393 downwards.
ATCACTCCAGCCGACAGTAATGGAACCCCATCTTGCATCAGAAAGCTATGTCTAGTGGAAAAAAGGGAGGAGGACGCGGCACAACAAAAAGGGGACGCAGAGCACCCCATCAACCTAGACTAGCGCAGGACATGCCCAGACCTTGTCTCTTAGAGTAGGAGCTCACCCCACTATGTTCAGACTTTTTTTATTTCTTTTGATGAAGTTTTTACACTGGATTATGGTAACCTAGGTTGGTTTCCCGTTGTGGCGACCCAGGCACTTTTTGTTATTTTCAGATACTGGACTCCAAGAACACCAGATCCGGTTTCCGTTAAAACAGATCCAGAGAATCCTTGCATCAGTTTTGTACTATAATCTTATAAAACAATATGTATTCACACACTCATTTACAAAAAATAAAATAAAAAATGTAGTACTTTTTAAATAATGCTTATCATTTACGTAAAGCTTCAAGTCCAATAATGATTAATCTAATACAACCTGTTTATATAAAGCTTTAAATCATTACGTTTTACCTCTATGAAATGCAACACTGCACATGAAGGTTTAATAATGGATGGTGGCAGCAAGGAACCCGTTGGTGAAAATTATGATGGCTACGGAAAGAAATTCTTGGCAGTCCACGGGAGTTGTAGCTGCCAGGTGAGCGTTGCATTAAAACAAACACAGCTACAGGATTAAACATCGTGACAGTCCACGAGATTGGTGGCTGCCAGAACACGTGCTCTGCAATTCGCTGCCACAGGATGTAATTAAGGATCTAACCGGCAGCAACTGAGCGCAAGGAAAATACTTGCGCGTTCTTCGAGGAAGAAGGCCGAGGCACCTTCAATAAGCTCTGACCAACATATTCGCACGCACTTACGTTTATTCAATGTAAAAGGTACATCAAATACGCGTATTAGAGCAACCCCTCTCTAAAATGGCGTGAGATGCCAAAGAAAAGTTTCAAACTTCACGTCCTTACGTTTACTCAATAATCCAGAAGAATTGATGAAAAACTGGGGTGAAAGTGGCTCGAGTGAGATTATAAGGCGCTTGCATTCTTTCCGGCCGGGCTCAGGTGAAAAATGATAAGCTTTCCAAAATCCTATCGAACGAAAAAGGAGGCATTGAGCCCTCTTCCTTCCGATCTCAGCATGCGCAGGCCTGGAAATTGAACTTGTTGTCCATTCTCTGGGATATCAGAGGACCAAGTTATGAAAGCGACCTGAATCCAATCGTCATTAGTATCGGTGTCCTAAATAGACGATAGTTAAGCTGACAAAAATCGGAGGGGAAGGACTCTGGAAGGGGAAAATGAGCAGCCACAGAGGGTCTGCGCAAGGAATCGCGTCGGGTCAGTCTGAGAAAGGATGACGCAGAGAGAAGGTCTGAGCTAAGAAGAAAAACACATAAGGAGGTTCGAACAAGGAGAACACAGGAAGTCTCCACAGATCGGAGCGTAGCGAGCAAGGGAAAAGGGCACGCGTCGAGGTTCTGGGTGCAACAACAGTCGAGGGTAAAAACCATGAGAAGAAGATGCACAGAGGTTGAACCCACTCCGTCATCGAGACCCCTCTGATCTGGTACAAGTCGATTCTGCACGACCTTAAAAATCGACGAGAAACGCACAGGGGTTGTAAGGTGGAAGAATAAGGGTGAGGTTCAAGGTTGGTGACTTTAATATAACTGAGCGACTCTCCTCTTCGACATGAAGACAACCTTCCTGTATTCGCGTCAAGGACTAGGAGAAAACGCTCTGAAGCATTACAGTTGTGAAATCGAGTTGCTGCTCGTAGATCCCAACCAACTAATACAATCAAGGGTGGGTTATGCTATCTCAACCAACAAGAAAATAGTCAATAATCTGAAGGTAAGAGTTGGACCATGAGAGCACCTGGCCTCTCTTAAAAGGGTGCAATTTTTGTGCTCGATAAGATCAATAAGTGTAAAACCCCAAGAGGCCCACGTCCCAAACCAGGCACCAAGGAACTTAGCCAGTTGCGCAAGATAGAAACCGAAAGGAAGGGGGTAGGTTCTACAGTAGGAAGGACGGTTAAGAAAATTGAGGTTGCCATGGATTTAAAGGACAAAAAAACTGGAGAAAGGAATGTTGTCAGATCTTCAGGTTTACTCGCGTTTACAAGAAATTAAAGGATCACACACTTTAAAAGGGAGTAATAATCTTAATCCAATCCACAAGAAGGAAGTGCACCATTTCTGAACATAAATAATATATAATCTCAACCGGGAAGACGTACAAAGAAAAACTGATCACACATGATATCATTTCTTTTAAAAACATCAATATACATTTCATCACCCCATAAGCTCGCGAATGAAGTCAGCGACACAGTACAGGTACAACACTTTCTAAACGAAATACATGAATCAATAATTAGCAAATACAACCTTTGGTAAACATCGTGACCGTAGGCACAGAGTCTGAAGTGGATTGATACCCCTTGATCCCCGAGACGTAAAGGGGCCATGCACACGAACCAGAGAAGTATAGCTCCTAGCTCACCTCGTAAGGTCGAGATCCGAGCTGGGTGTCCCAACTCCCACAAGAAAAATCCATTCAAGATAAATTTTGGCAGCGTAACCTTACGCATACCACATGTGATCCATACTCCTCCTCGGCCATCCTTTTTATAGATTTTTCTTAGTGATTAGTTTCTCAAACCCTCATTAGATTCTTTTTATCAAATTTAATTAGGATAAACCTCCCCCGTACACATGTCACCCGATCCCTTAGTTGTACCAGAAAATCAATTAATTAATTAATTAAATTTGCCTATTTCCCTCACCCACCCAAAAGCGTCTCTAAAAACACTTCTTGGTGTCTCTTTATTCCCTTACATTTCTTAATTGACTGACGTATTTCCTAAAACCTAGTTGAGTTCACATTTAGAAGGTTTCAAAGACTAGATTCCATACTATGTTAAACATTCTCCTTTTCCTTTAAGTTTCTCTTTTTCTTTAAGTTCTAAATTAGCAAGTTTAGAGATAAACAACAATTTACCTTTTTAATAATTTAATCCTTCATTAAAATTTTACTTTAATTATTAATGTTTGAATTTTCTTTACCCCCTCCTTGTTAAATGTCCAATTAGTTTTTTTTTTGTTCACATTTTCTACTTAGACCCAAGGTTTTAAATTCACCAGGCTTGGCGACAATTTTTTTTTTTTTAAGGGAAAAAATAGTTATTAAACTTTACTCATACCATCATTCATTTTAAGGCTAACCAGGTCCTAAGGAGGCACAATTTTCTAGGTACTAGGTTTATTAACTTACCAGAGTTAAAATCGTGATGTGCCCTTCCAGACAAATTGCGTGCTCCAAGTGTGCCACTCACATGCATTCTGGTTTTATTTGCGCGATGTGCCCTTCAAAACGCATTACGTGCTCTAAGGGTGCCACTCGCCTCTTGACTGATTTTGGTAGACGTCAAACCCCTGGAGTCAATACTCTGTCAGGTGAACTTGTGGGAGACTAAGGGCCTCTAACGAATAAGGAACCTGCCTTATTGTGCACCCTTTAGAATCATCGTGAACGACTGTAACGGTCTACCCTCACGTCATCATGGATCTCTTGAACTAGGTAATCGTTAACCTACAGTTCAAGCCACGACGAGAGTGCTAGTAGGTTGCGACAGGGTTGTTGCCACACCTCTCCCTCAATGTCTCTTGTTGTCATGCATGGCCCCTTTACTCATATGTCAGTCTGGTTAGAAAGCTACCGTCAACCTGCATCCATCAACAAAATGTGTCAGCTATAACAATCAACATCATAATATCTAGTCATATGTCATATCTGTAATATCAAAAACATTCAAACCATAACATTCCACTCCATGATTCTATCCGAAGTCCAAGGAGATCCATCGATGCCATCAACATCCTCTAACGTCCAAAGTCCTACACACTCAGGAGAAACCAATCAATAGCACCTGTCGATATAAATATAGAAAAATAACATATCATCATATCCACAACATTTCATAATCATAATCAAAATAACCAATCGTATAATGAATCGGATCACTTGTATGCAAGTGTCCTCAAAGAATAAGTCCGATCAGTGTGCGAAAGAGCGGGACGTTACATAAACCCTCCTAAAAACCCTAGTCATAAACGTGAATATTTTGTTGATTCATTTACTTCAGAGTAACCTATAGCCTATGGGGGACCACTAAAATTTTGGAAAAATACCTTATATAACCTGGCTAAAGAAGATAGAGAAGGTTTTTTCTAGCAGAATCCTGATACATTTGAATTTATTATTCAGGGTACAAATGGTATAACCAAAATGAAAAATACTCCACCTTCTACTTTACCAAACTTTCATGGGTTAAACATTCAATATCTAGACACATTTATTTTTTTGTTTGATGTCTTATGTCACAGTTGTGATTACTCCTCTGATGCCCAAAAATTAAAATTATTTTCGGTCACTCTAAAGGATGCATCCTTACACTACTTCATGGGGATTGTTGGCCCTTGACCAAGTTTTGAGGAACACTTGGTCATATTTGACCGTTTTTGGGACTTTGACAGCCTGTCGAAGATGGAGCGCTAGACGAAGAAGAGATCATGGGATCTCGACCCACTTTGAGGCCCCTTTTTGGGTTTTGGGACAATGTAATGGGAAAGGGATGTCGGCCCATGGGTTCACCCACGCTTAGGCCCACTTTTGTATGTATAAATAGATGTCTAGGTGAAGTAAGTAAGAGGACGGTAGCCTATCTATGTGATGTAAGCTAAGTGCTAGTAGTTCTTTCTGCATGATTGTAGAAGGGTTACAGAGCTAAGTGCAAGTTATTATAGAAATTATAGAAGGGTTTGTGCTACAACGCAAGGAAGAAGGATCTAGCGAGCTGCACAGATCTTTTGTCCTGTGCGCAGAAGGGTTTTTGGTGACTGTGTGTTGTAACTGATTGAAGGCATTAATAAAGAAGAAGAGTTAGTGGACGTAGCCGCAGGGTGGGGGTGAATCACATACATGTTGTATTGCTCTGCTTTGTGCGATGTATCAATGTGTTTCTATGTGATGAATGTTAGATAGATTTGATGTTGCTTTGTGCCTAATCATGTGAATGAATGCTACATCTGACCTATATGGATGTGCTTAGTGCTTGAATCTGCTAGATCTAATGTGTTCGTTTTATGTTAAGTGTTATTAGAGGATGGATCTGGTTGCATACTGCGATACTTTGTAATTAGGGTATGTCGACATTGTTACTAAGAAATGAATATTGATGAAGATTAATTGCTAAGTGCTTTGTTAAGTGTTAGAATCACAGATCTGTGTCGCAGCTAAGGTTGCATACATATGAGTCCTGCAACTACCCCTGCCTCTACCTCAGGTGAGACTTCGTCTACTTCGCAGGTGTTGCCGAAAGGGCCGGTAGTTAGGGTTTTGTTGGTGTGTTGTTGTAGCGTTGAACCCTGGGTCTACCCTTGTGCCAACAAATGGTTCTATTGTAGGGACCCGAAACTATGATTGTTGGGAACTGAGAAAGAAGAAGCTTTGTGCAAAGATTCATCCTGAAACTTTGGAAGCTCTGTGCTAAAGAAGGAAGGACAGATCTAAAGAAAAGAAGTCAGATTTGAACACTTTGTGCTCTAAGAAAGGTTAAAGTGGAAGTTTCTGAATAAAAGAGGTCAGATCTACAGAAAGAGGTAAGTTTTGTAAGCTCTGTGTTCTGATAGAGGTTAGAAAAACTAAAAGTTTTTAGATCTGGAAGCTTTATGCTCTGTAAAAGTAAAATAAGTGAAAATTTTTGTTTCTAAAATATGGATCTAGGTATGCTTGATAGAGTCTGTCCTAGATTGAAAACTAGGGCATTATTAGATGAAATAAGGTTTGATATGAATAGATATGGTAAGAATAATGATAAATATGTTATACCTATGCATAGAAAGAATGTTTGGACTAACCAATGGATGCAGGATCCAAGAAAGAATTTTTTGCAGGCTAGCTACCATGACCCTAGTGCGCAGTATAGAAGAGGTTGGGGATCATTTACAAGAAAGAGAGGATTAACCCTATGTTACAGTTGCAGAAAACTAGGCCATCTAGCTAAGGAATGCCTGGGTGGAAGACCTAGTTGTCTCTGTTGCAAAGCTTTGGACCATGAAGTGTTGGATTTCCCTAGAATGATTGCTAAGCTTGAAAGAATGAATCTGAATGAAGAAAACCCTAAGACAGCTATAGAAATAGCCAAATCTCAGAAAGAATCCGAGAAAACATTACTATAGATGAAAGAGACCCTGAATGACCACCGACATTTTAGGTTATCAGATATATTTAAAGAAAAAGAATGCAGCAAAGTAAGAATAGGAGATTTTGACATTGATTGTGTTCTTGATGAAGAAACACCAGTGAAAATCATGCCAGAGAGAACTTGGGAAGCTATAGGAAGACCTGCTATGATCCATTCACTAAGAGGAATAAGACTCTTTAGAGGAAAACTGGTGACCCTATGTGGAAATCTCACTCAGATATCTATGAATGCTAATGGAACTTCGACATAAGAATATTTCGAGATTATCAAGTTTATTGAGGACAACGCCCCGTTTACTATGTTACTTGGAAAACCTTGGATTAAGAGAGATCAAGCTATAAAGAAAGAAGAAGAAAAAGTTTTAGAACAACAGAGACAAGAGTTAACAGATTTCATGACCAGAAAGATTGTGCAGTTGATTGAAGAACAAGAGAACAGATCAAAGCCACTTATCGTTAGAGGCCCAGATGTCGAAGCTGAAAGAATGTCAGAAGGCTCACAGAAGATCGAAGCACATGTCCCAGAAAAAGAATAATTATTACCCTTGGGTCTTAGGAGAGAATCTCAGTAACACGAAGTACCTATGTTCAAGGAAAATAAGAATCAAAATGAGAAGAGAATCCCCGAGACGAAGCTCACAGGAAAAAAGGCTAGGAAACTAAGTAAAAGGAGAGCTAAGATCGAAAAACGACAAAATACTTCAGAGGGAACCTCGTAGGATGGGAAACTTGCATAAATTGAACTTCACCGAGATATCAGACCAACGACATAGGTCACTTTGCTGAGGCGAAGCAATATATCCGTTGCAAGCTGATATAACCGTTCAACTGCCGCTCTGAACGGGTCGAAAAAAATTGATTTTTCGCCACTAGACCATCAGACCGCACCATAACAGACAAAACATGAGTTAATGGTGCCTCATACCCATTGCAAGAAAACCGTTACTAACTTTCTTGCTTAGTCCATTGAGCCACACACCGAGAATACCTTTTGCTAACTAAGTACTTGAGCCCACAACCTGAGATTATTTTTCACTGTGATCATCGCCTTGTTCCCATACCTTCCACTGTAGTTTATGAATCCAGTTCACACTTGATCTAATCGACCCCGAGATTGTATGTTGGATGAGCTCAACGTAGTAGAGAAAGCAGTCGAAGAAGTTCTGGTTGACTTAATGACTGAGAGAGTCATGTCAAAAAGAAGGATGTCTGCAGGTGTGAAAGCGTCATCAACAGAAGGAGTCTAATCTTCTCCCTCAACTGATCGCAGAGCAGGACCTTCCCAAACCATGACAGAGACAAGAACAAAGCACAGAGACAAAATTGTGAACACCAAGCTTATTCCACGCATTATGTCGACTTACATACCACCTCTGAGCAGTGGGATTAACCGCGACAGTGTACCCAGAGACTTCAAGTATACTCTCATCACCATGTATCTTCCGAAAGGGGTGTGCACAGTTTGAGTCGATCAAGACAAGCTTGCAGCGTTGAAGTTTAGTGACTTCAACCTCGGCGACAAGAAATTCTACAGTATGCTTACCCCGCACAAGTATCTAACGAAGACAAAGGGAAAGAAATCGAAGATCGTCCCGTAGTCTTGGACCCATAACCTCGCACAGTATACATTGTTGAATGTTATAAAGATCCAGTACTTTGGTAGACACTAGGAGGTGAATGCGTGCATAAAGTTGCTTCTATACTGCTATCACGGAGGATACCTATGGATAAACGGACGCATCACTGTAGATTTGACCTTGACCAATAGGATCATAGGGCTTAGCATGTAATGTATTGACCCATAGGAGTTATACCCTAACAATACCTCCGACCGAGCATTAGTGCAAAGAATTAAGGAAAACTATGGCGATGTCGAGAAGGGCATGCGAGGCTACAAGGTAGTCTCTATCCAGAGTGGCGCAGTGTGCCTTGACTGTCAGTTGATCGCGGGAAAGTTAGTTTGTAATAATAGACCAACTCAAGTGACTGGATTCGTGTTCGACCTCGCAGGGAAGTGCACAGAGGGATTACAGATGAACTGGGAGTAGTACCTTGTCAACCAACTAGAGATTGATTGTAGAGAAGCGCAAGACCAAGTGTATGAATTCCGCTTTAGTTGGCTTCTTATATTGATCACTTTCATTTCCTCGGAGCTAACATAAGGCACCACTTTCCCAGATATAGAACCCTTCGAACCACTAGCTGTGAAGTTCTGTACGTTGTGGTATTCCAACAACATGAGAAAACAGTGGAAGTGCAATGTCGTCTTCCACGCCTACTACAACTAGTTGAAGATTGCAATCCAGTCTACACCGTGCATCTCCCCGAACACACTTTACAGGTTTAGACCCTTGATGAAGTTCAGCGTGGACCACCACTTCACCTACATTACATTGTGCGCTGATGAGCATAAACAACAACTCCAGTCATATTACAAATTGACAGAAGATGACTTGGAGGAGATTACCAAGGAATGGTCAGCAGACCTCCTTGTTCCAATGGACCCCGCAGAGATGTCCGAAGTGGATAGCCATGAAACTATGCCAGACACACTTGGACCAAGTAAAATGAAGAAAAATGATGAAGTACATGATGTCCATAGCACATCGGTGGGGACATCTTCGACCTCACTTGAGCAGGGAGATGATGGTTGAGAACTAGGTGGCACGAAATTCGAGCAAAACAAGAACGAAGTTACTCCGCCTAAAGACGAAGAGGATCCAACTAAGAAAAGGAAGGTTACCCCGCCAAATCCTTCATCCCAAAAGAAATCCAGAGCCACCAGGGCTACGTTTAAGACTACCCTCACCTTAGATGATTTCGACTTCTTAGTCACTACGTTGAATGATGCTTCATTGGAGATCGTGGAAAAGCAAGAAGCGAAGCAGGAGGAGGTATTCATCCGAATCAAGGGTGAACTTTGAGAAGTGAAACAAACACTACAATTCGGCCACACAGTTTCTATTGCACCCTCGACAAGTGGAACAGAAGAACCAGGAGATGAGGCAGCCCAACTGCACCAGATCACCAATAAAGTTGAATCTTTCCTTCGACGATCTCAGGAAGAGACAGAGCAATCTACCCAATCTTTGGAATAGGCACAAAAAGATATGCTAGAACAACGCAGTAATGCAGAATAATAAAAACTAGATCTTTAAAAAAACTGGGAGGAAGAGAAAGAAGCGCTACAACAAGATAGGGAACAGTTGCTCGTGGAGCAACTCGAAGTACAGGAATGGGTTCACAGTGCACTTCGCTCTGTGACAATCATCGAAGTCTAGATAGAAGAATAAGTTCCACAGTATGTGGCACAACTGGAAGGAGTGATCCAACAACTTCAGCAGCGCATCACAGACCTGGAACTTTGCATTGTGCCTGAGACACCTCAAGAGATAAGATATCTAAGAGAGGCCATTTCCCAAAGTGCAATTGATCGATTAAAAGAATTTTCCTTGGAATACAAGCAGCTGAGCTCCAGAAGTGCCCAAACATATGAAATCCTAATAGAAAATCCAGAATTACAGGCATTAGAGTCGTAGCTCCAACACGCACAACAACAGGAAGACACATTACAAGCGCAGCTAAAGGCCTTGTCACTAGTTGAGAGAATGAAGAGGTTTCCAGAGCAATGCATGACCCAGCAACAAGTATGAACACTCCAGAGTAAAGTAATGGAAGTCTCTCAACGACTTCAACCAGTGCAAGAAAAGGCATGCCAATTATTCACTGAACTTGAAAGCCAATGAGTAGAACTTGAATAGGTTGTGAGTATAGTAGAACAACGCCTCGAAGGACCAGTCAATGATGCACTTATTTAGGAGTTCATTGAGAAAGAAGCAGTAGCACTGCAACAGATCGAATCAAATCAAGCCAAGCTCAAGGCGTTCGAAGCAGAATTGCTCAGACCAGAGTGACTCGAGACGAGGCATAGATGAGTGTTGGGGGCTTGTTGGCCCTTGACCAAGTTTTGAGGAACACTTGGTCATATTTGACCGTTTTTGGGACTTCGACAGCCTGTCAAAAATGGAGCGTCAGACAAAGTAGAGATCATGGGATCTCATCCCACTTTCGGGCCCCTTTTTGGGTTTTGGGACAATGCAATGGGAAAGGGATGTCGGCCCATGGTTTCACCCATGCTTAGGCCCACTTTTGTATGTATAAATAGATGTCTAGGCGAAGTAAGTAAGAGGATGGTAGCCTATCTATGTGATGTAAGATAAGTGCTAGTAGTGCTTTGTGCATGAATGTAGAAGGGTTACAGAGATAAGTGCAAGTTATTATAGAGATTATAGAAGGATTTGTGCTACAACACAAGGAAGAAGGATCTAGCAAGTTGTGCAGATCTTCTGTCCTGTGCGCATAAGGGTTTTTGGTGACTGTGTCCTGTAACCGATTGAAGGAATTAATAAAGACAAAGATTTGGTGGACGTAGCCCCAGGGTGGGGGTGAACCACGTACATGATGTGTTGCTCTGCTTTGTGTAATGTATCAATGTGTTTCTATGTGATGAATGTTAGATAGATCTGATGTTTCTTTGTGCCTAATCATGTGAATGAATGCTAGATATGACCTATATGGATGTGCTTAGTGCTTGAATCTGCTAGATCTAATGTGTTCCTTTTATGTTAAGTGTTATTAGAGGATGGATCTGGTTGCATACAACGATACTATGTAATTAGGGTATGTCTGCATTGTTACTAAGAACTGAATATTGATGAAGATTAATTGCAAAGTGCTTTGTTAAGTGTTAGAATCAAAGATCTATGTCTGAGCTAAGGTTGCAGACATCTGAGTCCTACAACCACCCCTGCCTCTACCTCAGGTGAGACTTCATATGCTTCACAGGTGTTGCTGAAAGGGCTGGTAGTTAGGGTTTTGTTGGTGCGTTGTTGTAGCGTTGAACCCTGGGTATACCCTTGTGCCAACAAGGATTGGTGGAAATTCTATTCATAATTGGGAGGGAATGAGACAAGCATTCCTAAAAAATATCAATATTATTTCCAAGCTAGGGATCTGCAAGGAGAAATCTTCAAAATGACTTAAAAAGAAGAATAGTGTTTGGAATACTATGTTGAAAGATTCCATTATAATCTTAGCCTATCCAAACAACATCAAATGGACCTAGACACACTAATTATTATTCTTATTAGAGGTATCTGAAATGAATGTTTGGATGTATTAAATTTTATGGGAGATGGAGATGTTTCTTAGTTATCATATGATGTTCTTTGTGAGTTGTGTAGACAATATTCACAAGGTAACAATAAACAAGGTAGGGGTCCCAGTGAACGTCTCTCAAGAATATTAAATCCTTAGGGAATAGATTTACCTAAGTTGATATTGGGAATTTGTTAGATAATTTTAAAATTGACATCCTTAGTTCTCTGAGTTCCCAATTATATACCATGAAAATTTCAAAAGAAGAAAAATGAAGAAGAGTCAACCTTGGCTATATTTTTCTCAAGTTGTTGAACTAAACACCTTTTACAAGAGTTCCCATTAAATAATATAGAAAATTGTGTTATCTATGAATAGATCCATTCCACAGGTAGTTTCCCTTCATCACCTAAAATCAAAGTTGTGTTCTGTTATCCTTGATTTCTAGGGATAACTAGGAGATCATGTCTCAAGGCCCACAGGTCCTAGACATGGAGTATCGAGAGAAGGATTGACCTGAGTATGGCCATGGAGGGACCATCCTTCTCTTGTTTCATCATATTTGTCCTATCAGCAGCAGCAACATCCATCACCTTCGGCTTGGATTTGTATTGGAGAAGACTCTTGCTCCATGAGGTAATTGGTCCAGGTATCATGGTATGTGTCACCTTTGATCATTATAACCTTTAGATATATGCATCTTACTCCTTTTATTTCTAACGACTGCTTGGATCTTACATTAACCCTATTGACCATTGTTGAGGGGATTGACAGGGTGTCCTATCAAGCCTGTACCCATAGGTTTTGGTTTTCCACTGGGGGGATTTTTGAAGATCCATCATCTGCTCCCATCATATAATCATTTTTTTCATCATATCTCCCACTCATCTATCCCATTCCCCTAGTTCGGGCATTAGGATGATCTGTTTGTAGGTTTTCACCTTATCTCGTGGGAAGAAGGGGCTAAAGGCCCAGAAGGTAAAAGCAGTTGGTAAAAGATAAAAGCCATAAAAATGAAACCTAGAGATGCCTCGCCCAGGGATCCCCGAGAAGGCAATAAGAAGCCTCTCAGCAAGAAACAAGAGGGACCCTAAGAAAAATAACAAAACAAGACCTAGCCAAGAAGATAGGGGGTCTCATCATGAGCCCACCTATTATGTTCATGGGTACCTAAAAACATGACATTGCCACTATCTGGTTACCACACTAGGGAAGTGACCTTTTGTTGCATGGCCAAGGGAAAGGGGTTCTCATCACGAGCCAGCCTTATCATATCTGTGAAAGTGCTTGTGGGTAACACTGTCAGCTCTGGTCACCACGCCAAGGAAGTGTCCTCTAGTTAGTCCTTGAAATAAAAAAAGGAAAAAACAAATAAAGAAAAGAAAGAATAAAGGCAAGAAAGGGCTTGGAAAAAATTGCATCCATGACGGGTACAACTCGCCTTCTTCAAAGGCGCCCATAGGTAATATCATGCATCCTTGTCTCTCACTCTACCCGTATGTCTGGACATCCCTTATCCACATCACCTCATTTTACATGGCTTGGATGGTACCCCTTGGAGACTTTCATTTACTTATGGACACTATCCCAATAGGGTGTCTTGTCTTTTTCTTCAGCCTTGTATTGTAGGTCTTTGTAATATCTTTGAGCTATTGGATGATATATCAGGGTTTTTATGCATATGTCTAATAATATTAATGATGAGATGTGATTAACATTGTTATGATCCCTGTGACTAATGAGCCCATGGAGGGAGAAGTTTTTGATGTGCAGGACCATGCCCGACAGACAGGTACCACGTGGACCGGTACACATGGGGAGATGATTAGTTCGGACCTCCATGGGGCTAAAGAGCCCATCAAATGGTTGTTGAGACCCCATCAAGGGCAGAGACAGGGAAGTGCTTGATTGAGCTTTTGTACCTGAGAAGAACAAGGACGTTCCATCAGGGACACTTTGGCTAAGACCAGCCTAGGGGGGTTGACCCACTTCCAGTGGAACGTTTCCCTTTGATGGCCCAGGCCGTCACCTAGGAGCCATTAACGTCACCTTGAGTGTGTGACAGTTTATCATGGAAGCTGGCATGTGTGGCATGATTGGGAGGCCCAAAGAGAGCCAATGTTTTGTCATTTTGTGCAGCATTTTCCCTAAAAAGGGGCTAACGTCTCCATCAGTAGGGATTGACGTCTTGCTTATGCTCAGTTAGGGCTTTGATTTGAAAATTTAATGTAAAAACAATATAATTTTGGTTTGTAGCCTTGTCGGGTATTTTTAATGACCTAAATTTAATTAAAGATCATGATACAGTATATATTGAGGAGTTTCTCCCTCATTTTGATAACACACAGCTCACTCTCTTGTGAGATCTGATTTTTTGCGCCCTTGTTGGGTATTTGGTCTTTTAAGTGAGGCACACTTGTTGAAGGAAGGACTTTCTTGGCATATTTGGCATTTCTCTTGAAGGAAGGTTTACAAATAGGGTTTGCAATGCTATTTCTTCATGATATGTAAGTGTTTTTTCTACAAAAATTCTTAATTGAATGGTTGTAAGCTTATATTCTTGCATTTATTTATAAAATTTACTGATTTAAAACCCTAGGTGACAAGCACACAAGTAGGTCCTTGTTTCATGTCCCCTAAAAGAGAAATATTGAGCCATTGAAGAAGGAAGGAAGAGGCTAGCCATTGCTACACTCTTATTGCTTCTTCCCTTGTGCTAGCCATGCCTTTTAAGAGTCAATAAGGAGGAGATGTCCCAGGCCTAGGTTAACTACACCTAGGGTTGTCCTGCTTCTAGGGTTTGGTGACAGGGCCTTTCCATTGCAACACTCTCCCTCACCTCACTCTCTTGTCTTGACTTATCTTCTATGCTAGCCGTTTTGCCAAGTTTAACCTAAGGAAGGAGGAAAGAGCACGAGGCCTTGCTTAAGCAACACCGGAGTGAGCCTCTTTTCCCCTAGGGTTTTGATTCTATGACCCTGCCATTGCAGCACCTTAGAACCCTTCCCTCTCGTCCTTAGCCTTTTATCCCTTCAACTTTGCGTCCTCTCTTTAATTGACTACATTTACCCTTTAAGCAATGATCTTAGCTCCCTAACGTTGAAGTGATAGTGGCCAAACAACTCTTAAAACCTTTACAATTTGAAACCCTAACTAACTACTAACCCTAATTAGGCTTACGTCACTCTTGGTTATTCCATCTTGACGCAACACTGTATGTTGATAAGAAATTAGATGATGCTTAAGAACATTTATTGAGTAAGGGATTGATTAAATACATTGTTGGCTACATCATATCAATATTTATTGATGAATTGATACTATTCCATTGCTATATTAATTGACATTGATATCATTGACCTCTATTGTTTTAATTTCTTATATATTGACATCAGATAGTTATATGAAGTACTAACCCATTGAATTATAGCCTGCATATATTGTTTTTGCTCTTGTCTTGTTCCGGGCAGGTGTTCTCATTTGGGGCTACACTTCTTTATTGGTTGTTTAGCCAAACTATCTGATATTGGTGGTAACCTGTAAGGAGGGACTTTTAGTTTGATCTTTATACCTTTGCCTCTTCAAAACCCCAGGTTACCGAGGACATATCCCCCATTTCTAACCTCCCTAAATAGAAAGAACCTCCCCATTGAGGTGACATTGGGTGGGGTAGGTTCCTGTTACGCTAGTTTGGCCTCTATCTTCTAGCCATTTGACCTAGCTACAAACTGTGTGATAAAATTTTGGTGCCATTGCAGGGGAACATTGAGTCAATTCTCCTTGAACGACAAATATTTTCGGTAATCCTTGCCTTAGAGACCTTTTCTTACAAGCTTACTTGGCGACTCCACTAGGGTGTTATTCCCCTTTTTCTTTGATAGTTTCAAGGAAATTATCTGGCGAATCCACTAATGACGAGGCCAACTATGACTTTACAATGGGATACAGGGAACTACAAATCTTTGGACATGATTAAAATCCCGGGATATCCCAAAAAAATGCCTCTCTTCTATAAGAATTGGCTCCCTAGATTCTTTGGCATCGATGGAGAAAGTCTCGATTATCACATGAGCAAATTTTGGGAATTCTTTCAATACCGCCCTGTCAGTGACAAGGCTGAAGACTTGGTGATGAAACTCTTCTCTACTTCTCTGCATGGAGGGGCTAAAAGATGGTATGATAATCTTCCAGCTGCCAGCATCACATCTATGGACCATTTTGAAGAAATTTTCCTTGCAAAGTGGGCTATGAAATCAGAATATATACGATCATTGCTAAAAGAACTTGAATACATAAGACAAACATATGGTATGATTGTCAAAGCCTTCAGGGATAGCTTCTAGAAGTTGCTTTACAATATTCCTGAAAGCCATCTTCCTAAAGAAAAGCACCTCGTTTATCTCTATACCAATGGACTTCAAGGGCATTTGAGCTTCCTCCTAAATAAGAAGAATCTACAAACACTTGCAGAAACTCACAACATGGCCATTCAAATAGAAAATAATCTCTTCTTGTCCAGAACCAATTCTATGGACACTCTCAGTTGGATAAGATTAGTTTCCCATGAAACCTTTGCTGAAGATCCACAAGAGAGAAGGGAACAAGTTATTGATCACCAAAATAAGGATGTGATTAAGGAGAAAAAAAAGAAACAAGATGATGAAGTCCCAACCCCTGCTCCTCACTCCGATGAAGTCATACAAGAACCTGTGTCTCTTGCACAGAAAAAAAAAGATGAGGTTAGTTTCTTTCCACATCAGGATTCCAATGACACCTTATTCCTTGATTCAGAAAACGAAGGAGAAATGAAAGTTTTGAATGAAATGGATATTCCTTGTTGTACAATCGAAAACAAAGAAGCAGTCCATGAGGATGAAAACGTAACGCATGTTGAAAACACCAGAGTCCTTGAAGCCTCTGCACAAGAAGAAACATTAAGTTTCCCTCCTCCTTCAGTTTTTTATAATGCTTTACTTTGTGATGAAGGAAATGAGGAGGAGGAGAATGAATCTTCAAATGTTTTAAACCTTGCATGTTATGACACAGATAGTGACATTATTGATAATATTGATGAGTTCATACATATTGGGAGACATAGGTGGGATATACTTGGTTATGAATTGGATCCCATCTATGACACTGAGAGTCATTTCCAGATGTTGCCTTTGCAATTATCACAACAGATTACTTTTGATCAGTGGCAACAAGGATATGAAGTTTTTACCCATAGTCTCCAAAAACCCAAGGATGACCTAGTACCTTATTTTCCTGATGATGTTCGGTCATACCTTGAGGAATTTGATGATTGTTCTTGTAAGCATTTGGATTTATTTTATGAAGATAATTATCAACCATTGCTCTGCTCTAATTTTGATGCAAGTAAGAACATTGTTTGCCTAAAGAAGGTTTCTCATGACTTTTCACTCCAGCCACCTGTTGTTACTTTACCATGCTTGTCCATCAAAGGTGTAGTTGGGAAGTATATTTTTTATGTTGAGCTTCCTCTTAGGCAAACCCTAGACTCCAAGGGTCAGTTGGATACTGCAAGTTTGAGTCAAGTATCCCAGTTTTTCAACTTTCCCTTGGTAGTTTACCAGTTGTCTGCTAGGTCTTTGTCGATCCCTTCCTTGACTTTAGAGCATGAGGATGTCCTAGGTAGCCAGTTTGCGGGCCCTTTGAGTCATTTTTCTGAACCTTTCTCTTCTCATGACCCTTTCTTGAAGTGGATTAAACACTTTCCTCAGAGATGGGCTTGGCAAGATTTTATCCCTCCCACCTGCCTCCATGAGTTAGACTTTATGACTTTCGACGATATGATATATGCTCTAAACCATGTCATTTTTGTGCTTAATTTGTCACTTCTCTAGTTTATGATGAAGAACAAAGGAAAGTATTGTGGTACATTGTTGGATTGGCTTCATTAGTTGTTTGACTACACCAAACATCCAGCCAAAGGTAAGTGCAGGTAAGTAGTTTTCTTTGCATTGTTGATTTTTTTTTCAGTATATATATGTCTATATATGTGGGCTAGCAATACCACCCCATCATTATTACTAATTCCCATATCGAGTTGAGCAGGTCTGCAGGTTATGCTAGATATGCTGAGGTTCTCATGCCCTCTGCGGTGAGCACATGTCCCCGAGTTGGAGCCAGATGTTATCCCGATTTCTAGGGATAACTAGGAGATCATGTCTCAAGGCCCACAGATCCTAGACATGGAGTACCGAGAGCAGGATTGACATGAGTATGGCCCTGGAGGGCCCATCCTTCTCTTCTTTCATCAGATTTGTCTTGTCAGCAGCAACAACATCCATCACCTTTGGCTTGGATTTGTATCGGAGAAGACTCTTTCTCCATGAGGTAATTGGTCCAGGTATCATGGTATGTGTCACCTTTGATCATTATAACCTTTAGATATATGCATCTTACTCCTTTTATTTCTAACGACTACTTGGATATTACATTAACCCACTTGACCATTGTTGAGGGGATTGACAGGGTGTCCTACCAAGCCTGTACCCATAGGTTTTGGTTTTCCATTGGGGGGATTTCTGAAGAGCCATCATCCGCTCCCATCATATCATCATTTTTTTCATCATATATCCCGCTCATCTGTCCCATTCCCCTAGTCTAGGCATTAGGATGATTTTTTTGTAGGGAAGCACCTTATCTCATGGGAAGAAGGGGCTAAAGGCCCAGAAGGTAAAAGCAGCTGGTAAAAGATAAAAGCCATAAAAATGAAACCTAGAGATGCCTCACCCAGGAATCCCCGAGAAGGCAATAAGAATCCTCTCAGCAAGAAACAAGAGGGACCCTAAGAAAAATAACAAAACAAGACCTAGCCAAGATGATAGGGGGTCTCATCACGAGCTATCCTATTATGTTCATGGGTACCTAACAACATGACATTGCCAGTATCTGGTTACCACGCTAGGGCAGTGACCTTTGGTTGCATGGCCAAGGGAAAGGGGGTCTCATCACGAGCCAACCTTATCATCTCTGTGAAAGTGCTTGTGGGTAACACTGTTAGCTCTGGTCACCACGCCAAGGCAATGTCCTCTAGTTAGTCCTTGAAATAAAAAAAGGAAAAAGCAAATAAAGAAAAGAAATAATAAAGGAAAGAAAGGGCTTGGAAAAAATTGCATCCATGATGGGTACAACTTGCCTTCTACAAAGGCACCCACAGGTAATATCATGCATCCTTGTCTCTCACTCTACCCATATGTCTGGACATCCCTTATCCACATCACCTCATTTTACATGGCTTGAATGATACCCCTTGGAGACTTTCCTTTCCTTATGGACACTAGCCCAATAGGGTGTCTTGTCTTTTTCTTCAGCCTTGTATTGTAGGTATTTGTAATATCTTTGAGCTATTGGATGATATATCAGGTTTTTTATGCATATGTTTGATAATATTAATGATGAGATGTGATTAACATTGCTATGATCCCTGTGACTAATGAGCCCATGGAGGGTGAAGTTTTTGATGTGTAGGACCATGCTCGATGAACAGGTACCACGGGGCCTAGTACACATGGGGAGATGATTAGCTCGAACCTCCATGGGGCTGAAGAGCCCATCAGATGGTTTTTGAGACCCCATTAGGGGCAAAGACAGGGCAGTGCTTGATTGAGATTTTCCACTTGAGAAGAAGAAGGACATTCCATCAGGGACACTTTGGCTGAGCCCAACCTAGGGGGGTTGACCCACTTCCAGTGGAATGTTTCCCTTTGATGGCCCAGGATGTCACCTAGGAGCCATTGACATCACCTTGAGCATGTGACAATTTGAGAGGGAAGTTGGCACGTGTGGCATGATTGGGAGGCCCAAAGAGGGACAACATTTTGTCATTTTGTGTTGCATTTTCCCTAAAAAGGGGATAATGTCTCCCTCAGTAGGGCTTGACGTCTTGCTTATGCTCAGTTAGGGCTTTGAGTTGACAATTTAATGTAAAATCAATATAATTTTGGTTTGTAGCATTATCGTCTATTTTTAATGACCTAAATTTAATTAAAGGTCATGATACAGTATATATTGAGGAGTTTCTCCCTCATTTTGACAACACACAACTCACTCTCTTGTGAGATCTGATTTTTTGAGCCCTTTTTGGGTATTTGGTCTTTTAAGTGAGGCACACTTGTTGAAGGAAGGACTTTCTTGGCATATTTGGCATTTCTCTTGAAGGAATGTTTACAACTAGGGTTTGCAATGTTATTTCTTCATGATATGTAAGTGTTTTTTCTACAAAACTTCTTAATTGAATGGTTGTAGGCTTATATTCTTGCATTTATTTATAAACTTTGCTGATTTAAAATCCTAGGTGACAAGCACACAAGTAGGTCCTTGTTTCATGTCCCCTAAAAGAGAAATATTCAACCATTGAAGAAGGAAGGAAGATCCTAGCCATTGCTACACTCTTATTGCTTCTTCCCTTGTGCTAGTTGTGCCTTTTAAGAGTCAAGAAGGAGGAGACATCCCAGGCCTATGTTAAGTACACCTAGGGCCGTCCTTCTTCTAGGGTTTGGTGATAGGGCCTTGCCATTGCAACACTCTCCCTCACCTCACTCTCTTGTCTTGACTTATCTTCTATGCTAGTTGTTTTTCTAAGTTTAACCTAAGGAAGGAGGAAAGAGCACGAGGCCTTTCTTAAGAAACACCAGAGTGAGCCTCTTTCCCCTAGGGTTTTGATTCTACGACCCTGCCATTGCATCACCTTAGAACCCTTCCCTCTCATCCTTATCCTTTTATCCCTTCAACTTTGTGTCCTCTCTTTAATTGAATCCATTTACCCTTAGGCACTGATCTCAACTCCCCAACGTTGAAGTGATAGTGGCAAAACAACTCTTAAAACCTTTACAATTTGAAACCCTAACTAACTACTAACCCTAATTAGGCTGATGTCACTCTTGGTTATTCCATCTTGACGCAACACTTTCTGTTGATAAGAAATTAGATGATGGTTAAGAGCATTTATTGAGTAAGGGATTGATTAAATACATTGTTGGCTACATCATCTCAATATCTATTGATGAATTGATACTATTCCGTTGCTATATTAATTGACATTGATCTCATTGATATCTATTGTTTTAATTGCTTATATATTGATATCAGATAGTTATATGAAGTACAAACCCATTGAATTATAGCCTGCATATATATTTTTTTCTATTGTCTTGTTCTGGGCAGGTGTTCTCACTTGGGGCTACACTTCTTTATTTGTTGTTCAGTCGGACTATCTGATATTGGTGGTAACCTGTGAGGAGGGACTTTTACTTTGATATTTATACCTTTGCCTCTTCAAAACCCTAGGTTACCGGGGACGTCTCCCCTGGGTCTAACCTCTGTAAATAGAAAAAACCTCCCCATTGAGGTGACATTGGGTGGGATAGGTTCCTGTTACGCCAGTTTGGCCTCTATCTTCTAGCCATTTGAACTAGCTACAAGCTATGTGATAACATGTTCCAAAGAGCTAAGGAAGGAATTGAGCAACCTTGAAGTACCAAAAATGTTGTTTGGTCCTTCAAAATGGCTATGGAAGGTTTCAAACCTGTTGATGTCTGAAAAGGTTAAGATCGAAACAACAACCTCATGAGGATTAAAGATCCCCCTTTATTTTTATAGAGGTGGTACTCCTCTAGGATTTTTTTAAATATTTATCTTTGAAAATATTGGGACAACAATATTAAAATGGGAGAGTGCTAAAAGGAAAAATACAAGTCTTTATCATTCAAACAAATAAAAAAAATTGAATAGAATATACATGTATCAAGAATTCCTATGAAATGGATCAGGAACCTTTACTCATAAAATAATATATTTTCATAAATATGATACAAAGAAAATAACTATAAGAAATATAACATGAATCTCACATCCATCATAGTTTCAAATATTTTTTTAGCACATTCAAGGAAAGAAATATAAATGACCCATATATCAAAGAACTTAAAAAAAGTATTTTCATTAAAATAAAAATAGGATTTGATAGGTTAATTTCAAATATCTTATATTCAAATGTTTAGAGTTCAAAGATACATTTAAAATTAACCCCGAAGTAGTTCTCTAGAGTTGTCTCAAAAATAAAGTAGTCTTTAATTGTCTTAAGAAAATAAAAGGTGTTTGTTTAAAGATGGACTGGGATTGTCTCCCTTGGACCACAAAATAAAGAAATGAAATAAGAAAAGATCAGAAATAGAGATGGAATAGGGCAGGAACAATGCAAGTCCTGAAAAGGGAACTAAAGGGATCGATCAGAAATCGGTTATATTCTCCTTGGGATAGAAAAAATATAAATGGATGAATTATGAAAGTGGAAGAGAAAAGAAGAAGGATGTAATCAATTTGCACTTATTGTGAAGGAATCTCTCACTCGTTTTTGGGTCATTTTTTCTCTTATATTCTCTTTGGTGACAGTTTCTTGACCAATAACAACTGCTTCGGTTTGATCCTCTTCAGTAATCTTGATCAAGGACAACTTTAACCAATTTTCAATATATTCACGCATTAGATCAATGATTACCTCTCGTTTGACCCTTATGTCTAACATTGTACTTTCTAATTCTCTATAATCAATTAAAATTTGTTGTAAAGTAATTTCAATATCTTCATTTTTATTTACATACACGAGAAGCTAACTTTCAATTTCTTGATCCATGTACTCGATCATACTGTTGAACTTCTCTGTTGATATACCTTTCAATATTTCTACATGTTCCTCAAATTGTTTCCTTGTTAACAAAATACTACTTGAAATAAGTTTGGGTTATTGAACTTTACCAGTATTTCCTACAAAGTCTAATCCCATTATCTTGGAATAAGATTCACTCTTTTTGACACTTAGGACATCGAGATCATCCAATAATTATTTTAAATGTATTAATTATTTTCATCTACAATGCCTTCAGTTGTTTCATGCAGGTAGAGGAGGGAATATATTCCTCTTTTCTTTTCATCTTGGTCATGCTTGAAACCTTTAAACTAAATGTAATAACTGCATCCTTATAAAAACCTTTGTCATTTCTTAAGTCAACTTGTAAATGTTATCTGGAATTTTGAATTTTAGAACCAAGGGAGACAAATCTTCTTGCTAAATCCCATGTCTCTAAAATGAGAGGCAATCTTTTTTTAATATTTTCTCCAATGTAGCACCTAATTGCAGCAAGAAAACTTGATGTTCCCTTCAATTTCAAACTCAATTCTTGGATTTTATCAATGCTCTTCCATGGTTGGACTGTTGAGCCCGGGGTATAAAATATAGGGGGTGGCATTAGAGTATGTTATAATTCCTTAGTCATTTCCTTAAGCATTATATTTTTGGCCTCCATGTCATCCACTGAAACTTCTAGAGCATCGTGCATAGATCTGTTAATTCTGACAATTCTTGAAGGGGGTACGCCTTTGAAATCAAATTTTGATTTATATTTTCTTTTATTCTTTGAATGTATTTTCTCTAAAATTATATTTTTAGAGCTTCTGTCAAACATGGAATTTTGTACTATTATAGATTCATATTCTAAAAAAATATGTTCTTGAGTTACAATCTCAGCTACAACTTCCTTTCTTTCCTACAGTCTCTATTCATCATCTAGGAACTCAATATATTCAATATTAATGTCTAGATCCATATCTTGAATCACAAACTTGCCTTCAGGGATTATATTATCTTATTCCTACTTAGTACCTTGCCTTTTTCTTTTGACCTAAAGTTTAGGAGATTTCTTCTCCAAATTTCCTCTCAGAGGATTTTGGTGACCCCCATCATCAAAATTGTTGGTAGAAGATTTTTTTTGTTTTGATGTCACTAGCTGAGAACTTTGATTTGGTAGGATGCTTCTTTGTGATACACTTGGCAAATGATCACTTCTTTTATAAGTCAATTTTCCTCTCTTCTTATGCTTATATGTAGTACTAAAAATAGTTTTGATATATTTTTTTTTCCTTTCGCCAACTGGTGTTGGTGGGTCTTGATTATCTCCCTCTTCTTCTTAAAAAAAAATGTATTAGAAAGTGAATTATTGTATCCAACAGACATCATGTGGTACCTGAAATTATTATTTGGGTCAAAAACCTTGATTTCATCTACAAATTTCAAGTTGTATTGATCCCACTGAATTGTGAATTCATCAATTTTAGAAATACCTCTTTATAAAATTTTCTTAATTCTCCATGGCAATGGAATAAATTGCTTTTCTCCTTTTTTGATGGAAGAAATGTACTCAAAATCTATATTTTCTAGAAACCTCTATGACAAACATTATATATAAAACATAATAAGGGAGATAAAAGGGCTTCTCAATAGAACAATATATTCTTACCACACTATAATGCTCCATTTTCTCATAAATCCCCTTTTTATCTAGTAATTTTGATGCTTCTAGAGACAATCTAGATGTTTTTGGACCAAGTAAGAGTTTCTTGAAAATAGAAACAAATCCATTATAGACTTCATGAAAATGATAAGTAACCATCTGTCTCTAGAGAGCTTGGTACCAAATTGTTACTGGATCAATTTTACAATCAACTCTCCTTTTGATATTCAGACCTTTAAAAGCATGGCAGTAAGTGATGGAAAATATCAAATATGAAGACATGTATAACCTTTTAATTTCTATGAACTTTTATAATTTTGAGGAAATTTCTATGGAAACAATATTCACCCAATCGAAGATTGCCTTCTCATGAACTATAAAATGTAAAATTTAAAGGGCTAACTGAGGAATTTTCGTTGTTGATTCCTGAACTGTAACTCTGGTGAATACACATGCAATCTATTTATAAGTATTTTTAAGAGAATTGACTTGAATATTTGATAAATCCTTCGATATTATGGAAGGATATTCAAGGTATTCCCATAAGAGTTCAAGTCCATGATTCATTTCCTTAAGGAATTGTCTAGCTTCCTCCCCTTTTAATGTGATGGTTGGATCAGGGAGCTTTAGCATCCTTCTGAAAACTCGTGATGAAAAGGAAACAAGAGAATACCCTTGAAGTTGAATCACTCTGTGGTTCTGTTCATACTTATCAACACACCAAGAAACAATTTCCCTCGAGTCAAAAAACTTTTGTACGCCCCCTGCTGAAGCAATGCATGACGTCTAGACTATATTTTTGTTCCTTTCTAGTAATGGAAAATAAGAAGAATACCAGTAATACCTTGACCACTAGAACCTTGAGTCCTCTCACTCGAATGAATTCAAAGTATCCCCACATAATGTTTTCTCCCATTCACTTCCGTGTTATTTGAAAGTTGGCGCAATTTTGTATATTCACTCTAAAACATTAATTTCAAAGTAAATCCCTTTTGATAATATAACTTGCAGCTCCTTTTTTGATGAAAGAGTTAGTGAAGATTAAATGAAGGATTACCTTGATAAATATTTTATTAATAGCGGCCTTTTCAAAATTAATTAAATACTATCCTCTGTAAGATTAGCATTTAATAAGTCTTAGGGAAAGTGAAAAGTAATTTATGTAATACGATGGATGATTAGACATGGATCTCAAGACGTAAGGGAACAAACATGAGCTCTCCAACCCATGAACCCACAGTGATATTGAAAATTAGTTAAGTATTGATATATCAAGAGAATCGAGGTATAGTCATCTATCGGTTGTACTTGTATAACAAAAGGAAATGAGTTGGGGAAACATGAACCCATGATTCCGCCAACCCACGAACCCACGGTGCTGAGAAACTTCAAAAATATTCCAAGTAAAGTGTAAGATGAGGGTCAACAAAAAATAAGGTGCATTTTGATGATGGCAGAAGAGAGGACTTGAAATAAAATGATGATACTAACCCGCAAACCCACCATGGATTGAGAAAATTCTAAGTAAAGAAAAGGTAAAAGTAAAATGTGTGAGCTTATATATGTAGGTCAACAACTAGATCCAACTGTGGAATGGTAACCCATCGTGGGTTACTAAAGAATCCATAATATCTCCTATTGGGCATGGAGTCGATGTAAGAAAGAAAAATAAAAAATAAGAGAACATGTACAAAAGGAAAATAAATTAAACTATGTACATGTGAAAGCAAGATTGATCAGGAAAAGAAACTCTTGAGATGTTGACCATTGAATGGAAACATCTTCATTGTCCATTTCATGTCTTTGAGTAAATAATATTTATGACCTAAGATATTTTCAATAGTATATGGGCCAATCCATAACGTCTCAATTTTTTTATGTAAAGAAGGCTTTTCCTTTGATTTTTTCCATAATAGTACCAATTGTCTCTTTTGAAAATATTTTGTTGTTGCACTCTAATCGAAATATTTCTTGATGGTATGTTGTCTCTGACTCATTTTAGTTAGTGCTTCAACTCGTTCTTCCTCCAATTTCATCAACTGATTTTATATTCTTTGTAAAGGAGAGATTTCCTCTACATCTTCAATGTTCACAGCATATGTCAAAGCATTTTGTTCTAGATTGATAGGAATTATTTCTTCTTTTCCATACACCAGTGTGTATGGGGAATTTCTAGTGATATCCTTTGGTGTTAATCCACTTGCACATATTGCATCTCTCAATTTCAAATTCCAATTTATTTGATTAATATCAATCGTTTTCTTGATTATGTGGATCAAAGTCTTATTTGTAGTCAGCCAAACCATTTCCTTGGGGATAATAGTTTGATGATTGTCCCATTATAATACCAAATTCTCCACAAAATTTTATAAACTTTGACCCAATGAATATTGACCCATTATCTTTGATTAACTTTTCTAGAACTTTGAATCTTGCTAAAATATTTTCTTTGAGGAATCTTATAAGCTCGTCCAAATCATCATTTTTCAATGCTAATGATTCTTTCCATTTTGTAAAGTAATTTGTAGCTGTGAGAATATGTTAATGGTCTTTACTTTATTTCAGATTAATTGGCCCAATGACATCCAATCCCCATTGTGTGAATGGTTATTCTATTGAGATGGGTTGCAAAGGCATTGCTTCGCTCTTCATTTTTACTTAGAATTTTTGACAATAAATTCATTTTCTTATCATTGAATATGAATGTTTAAAAATAGTTTGCCAATAATATATTGATCTCATTATTATATGTGTAGTAGTTGTAGGCGTGAAGCAAAAATCCATTCATGAAATTGTTCCATCAATTTCTAATATTTTGTTGCATCAACACATCTCAACGACATTCCATCAAAATTCCTATGGAAAAAAATTTCTTCAACTAACACATGTTGATTTGCTTTCATATTTAGTTCTCTTATTTCTTTTGTAGACATGCCATTTTGGAAATGGCCAAATTTAAATGGAAAATGGTATATTTATAGTACTTGGGAGTTGATGCACATGATCTTGTGGAAATCGATATAACTCCATTTAATGAATCAGAACCTGCAATGAGCTTGCACAACCCATGTCCTCTAAATTCTTTTAGTGGCTTAATATCAATGTCATATTCTTGGATTTTTTCTAGCCAATTCACCCATTTCCCTTCTCTCAACTTTTTATTGAGAAGCATTTTCACTGGAGAAGTAGGAACATATGCTATGACATGGGATGACAAAGTGTAAGTTTTAAAATGAGATTTTTCCTTAACTAAGGAAAGAGCTTGCTTCTCTATCTTTGAATATTTCAATTCATAATCATGGATATTATTTGTCATAAAAATTATTGGGGGTTCTTCTCCTTTAATATTTCTATATGTAAGAGTGAATAAATAACCTCCTCTGAAGCAGGGGTGATTTTAATAACACCCCCTAAATTTATATGTATAATAAATGGGCGAATCCCCATGATACATAGGAAAAATTGAGGGATATTTTATCAATAATATAAAATGTATATATAATTTTTTGGCGAATATTTTAGTCAATTATATAATCTTGTAAAATATTG
>ML821722.1:35448-66999 GCA_009831015.1 Picea engelmannii | reverse complement strand
CAGTGCGATTGCAAAGAAATAAAGATGCAATATGTTAAAAGTTTAGATACAGAAAAAAGACTACCACTGTGGTCGAGCCTTAGCGCGGAGCCTCCTCTGCGAGTCCTCCTCTGCGAGCGTGGTCCTACTCCTCCTCTGCGAGCAACGTCCTCCTCTGTGAGCGGGGTCTTGGATTAACAAAATATGGTCACTGCAGTCTGCCAACTGGTACCTGGGCTGAACCTGGGAGTAACCTGTTACCAACTAGAAGAAATTCCAAGAGTAAATACTAAACCCGTAAACCTCAAGGCCCAAAGGGGAAATAAGAGGTAACAGAAGAACGAAGATGTAAACTGGGGAATGCATTTCAGATCCCATATAATTTATACGATGTGGGAGGGCCAAAAATCTCCATGTTCTAGTGCCCACTGCCCATACCACAAAATCGGGGGCGAAATTAAACCATAAATCCCGATTTTACTGCCCATACCACAAAATCAGGGGTGAAATTAAACCATAAATCCCAATTTTACTGCCCATACCACAAACTCGGGGGCGAAATTTGGCTAATGGAAGCTTGTTCCCCCAAATTTCGGGGGCTAAATATAATTTTTTTTCCTCTATCCCTCCTAAAAACATGGGCTAACCCTATACACGATTTTTACCTTAAAATAAATTACGGGCTAATAAAATAAGTTTAAAAAAATCACTCTAATACAAAAAATTCGTCCAATAAAAAATTAGAGGCCCCTTAATTTCGCCCATGGGCGAAATTTCGCCCCTAAAATCATCTATGCTCTAAAGGAAAAGAATATATGATGAAATTTTTATTTAAATTTGGGTTGATCAATACAGGTGCAGTGGTGATTGCATGCTTGATATTGGTGAATGTTATTTTAATTTCTTGGGTCCATTGACATATTTGATCCTTTTTCAATAATGCATTTATTGGTTTAAAAATTGTTGCATAGTCTGAGACAAACCTTCTTACAAAATTTATTTTTCCAAAAAACTATTTTACTCCCTTTTTTGAGGTGAGGGGATTTAATTCATTGATATCCTTGACTCTATCATGATCAATATATATTCCTTATTTGTGGATTATATGTCCTAAAATATTTCCTTCTGAAACTACAAATAAGCATTTATTTGGATTAAGAAATATTCCATATAATATGCATCTTTCAAAAACTTCTCTTAGATGATGAATATGTTTTTCTCTGATCTTAGAAATAATGGTAAGATAATATTGATAGTCGGCCATGAATCTCCCGAACAGATATTTGAAATCATGGTTCATAGCTCTCTGGAAGTTTTCTCCTTCATTTTTCAATCCAAAGGGCATGAGAGCATAAGAAGTTGTCTCCCAAGGTGTTATGAAAGCAATTGTTTATATGTCTTATTCTACAACCAACACCTAATTGTATCCCAAAAATCCATCTAACATGAACATCAAATTTGAGCCAATCACTTGTTTAAGTAACAATTCCATGTTAGGAAGAGTATAATTATCTTTAATGCTTGCCTTGTTCAAATCTCAAAAATCAACACACAAATGAATTTCTCCACTTTTATTTCTTACGATGATAGGATTCAACAACCATTTTGAATGCTTCATTGGGAATACTATTCTATCTTTTCTAATTTCTCCAATTCAATTTTCACCAGGGGTTTCAATTTTGGATTTATTATTCTCAACTTTTGTTTAAATGACTTTGTCACTTCTTTTAATGGTATGATATGCTAGAATATATATTTATCACATTCTTTCAAATAATCGTAAGTCCATGCGAAATTTTCAAAGAACTCTTTGAACAAGGAGGTATATTGATCAATCTCTTCTTGCGTACAACCACTCCCAATATTTACATATTTTGGAGATTCTTCAATCCCAATATTTATCCTTTGTGTTTCTGGCACCTTTTTGGTAGATGCTTCTTCTTTCAAATTTGCATTCTCACTTGATCATCCCTTGTGAATATAGACTAAAAAAATGATATATTTTTTCAGAACTGATGCAGGATCATCAAGACTTTCTTCTATGGCTGAAAGAAAGTATGTCATATGTTGATCATTTTTTAATACTTGCAAATGATCTTGATTATTAGGTGTTGATGGCTTGAAAATTATTTTAACTTGAAAAGTATTCTGATTCCGAAAATCATTAGGATTAAATAGAGATGCAACAATTTCCATCAAGTCTTATTTTTATTTTTTTTCCTATAAATAAATGATATGTTGAATGAGCTGAAGGAATACATCAATTCATCTACTCTTTTGGCATAATGTTTTAATCGTTCATTTTTTATCTTATATTTATTCCTGATGTGATTTATGACAAGTTCAGAGTCGCTAGTTATTATCAAATGTTCAATATCAATTTGAAGTACAAGATTCATTCCTTCTATCAATACTTCATATTCAACCTCATTGTTCATACAAGGAAATTCAATCCTGATAGGATGAGGATATATAATTGAACTGGGGATTTTGAGTACAATTCCTACTCCACTCTCAGAGTTGCAACAAGCACCATCAAAATACATCCTCCAAAATACTTCAAAAGAAATTTTTACTTCTTGTCTTGAAATATATGTCTTCTCTAGGTCAAGCACAACATAGTTTCCTATACCATCATCAATATATTGTTTCATTAATTCATTGTTTTTTTTCTTGAAATAAAATGGTTTTCCTGGATCTTGAGGAACTCTAATCAATGTTCCATCTTTATTCAGAAACATCATGCAACTCCCATCATTCATGATGTACCCTCCAATCAACGAGGACCAATCTCTCCCAAGAAATACTCCATATGCTGGAGGAAGATCCACCACGTTAATTGTGAACACAATTGTGATGTGTGGGGCAACAATTATTCAAGAACTAAAATATTTAATCTCTTTGTATGTCAGGACATTTCTTGATTCAATGGCATAGATACTCTCTCTGGTTTCATAATACTTGGTACAACTCATCCCAAGTGCTTCCATTACTGATAATGGCATGATATTATTTTTCATTCCAATATCAATCAAGCAATTATGAAGCAACACATCATGATTTTCTATTGTAATATAAAAAGGTGGGACTTTACCTTTGGGTCTAACTGTTGATATATTCTGATGTTGCTTTGGATTTGATGCAACAACTTCAATTCTATGACTTGTCTCATCTAAGATTTTAATAATATTTTCCCTCTACTATGGGATTTTGACAACTTCCATGAATCACAAAGTGATTCTCCACTTTTTCAGATCATCAATCACATTATATGTCATTTTTTGAGGATTTTTCACTTGATTTCCAATTGTCTTCTTCTTAGTTGCTTTTGTGTCATTTGGTCTCATATTTTCCTTTTCTTTCTCCACATTTTATTTTCTTTTGAATTTCCTTGTTTGTGATCTTGTTTTCACAACATTTTCTTGCGATATATCGATTTCTTCATGTTCATCAAATATATACATAGATGACTTGCCTTCATTCATCTGTACATATTCAATAATTTCTTCTTAAACAAAATCATCCTCTTGATTATCAACTATCTCATCTTCAAAATTTTCTTCTAAAATTACAACATTTGGATTTGGCACTTTGTGTGCCCTCTATCTAAACTATTCAATTGTACCATCATTTCATATTCTCTATCCTTGAACCTGATTTCTCTTATGTTCCTGAATAGGAATTCTTTTATTAGGATGAAAATAGTCATTCCTTCTTAATGTTTTCAATTCATTTTGCATATGTCTAATAGTTCGATTCATCTGATCTATCTCCATACTTTGTTTGTTTTCCTGCATTGTTGTTGGATCATTTTTTACATTACAATTACCCCTTTGAGTATCCCTCCGCCAACTCCTCGATCTTCAGTATTTTTTTCTCTTTGATATTCACTTTTATTTAAATTTGATGCTCCTTGATATGAGATACTAAGGGTATCCATTTGTCATTGGAATTTTCCAAGAATGATATTAGGATTAGCATCTATCTACAACATGATCTCTTCCATTTTTTTCACTTTATGTACATTGTTCCATTTAAGTCTTTGATTTGTGCAACCCTGATGGAAATTTTCACATTTGAAGGAATTTGATTTTTT
This sequence comes from Picea engelmannii, assembly GCA_009831015.1. Taxonomy (NCBI): domain Eukaryota; kingdom Viridiplantae; phylum Streptophyta; class Pinopsida; order Pinales; family Pinaceae; genus Picea; species Picea engelmannii. Next base: position 62,924 of record ML821722.1, on the reverse strand, counting down.
TAGCATCTGAGTATTACTGGAGAATTTGGATTTTGTTCCTTTGGGATCTGATTCGTCTTAAAAAATCTTAGATTGAAGTCTCTAATCCTCTCACCCTTTTTCAAATGAATCTAGGTGAATTGTGTGAGTAGATTATGATATGCTATCGAAGGAGAATACATAGTTAATAACATAGTTTCTAAATCATCAAAGGAAGAAATTTGTCTTGCTAGAAGGGACATGTACCATTCATAGGCATATCATATCAAAGTATAAATAGATAATCTTAACATTACATTGTCATGTTCCACTAAATGAATTTCGCACATGCTCATAAATATATCCAAAAGTTTCTTTGTGTCTACTAATCCATCTCCTTGAAATGTTGGAAACGCTTCTTATGGGAGAGTTGGAAACTAATGTTGTTATCCCTGAATATTTAGAGAGATATTTCTAACCCTTCTCCATGTAATTTCTTTCTTTTCTTCAGGATTATCATGGTTTTCATTTCTTTCTTCTCTATCACCTATGATTGGATCCTTTTATTTTTTGGTAGTGGAAATTTATCTTATTTCTTTAAGTTGTTTAGTTTTACTCCTTTTTATTGGTCCTTTGTTTGATTCAAGATTCAATTTATATCATGTCTTCTCTTCCTTCATGCAATTTCTCTTTCCTCCTCATGAGAAAGAGTCTCCTAGGAGCTTTCAAGATATTCATGAATTCGGGCTGTCGTCAACACCAAATCATATAATTGATGCAAAATGCTTGTTTGATTTAGTAATAAAACTTGCAACTTGGGTTGGTTAGGCTGAGGCTGAGTCATAAATAATTATGTTTTTAAACCAAATTTTTCTCTTGTTCCCTATTATGGTCGCCAAAAATGTTGATGTTTGAATTGATTAAGATCGAAATAACAACCTCATGAGGATTAAAGATCCCCCTTCATTTTTATATAGGTGATACTCCTCTATGAATTATTTAAATATTTATCTTTGAAAATATTGGAATAACAATATTAAAATGGGAGAGTGCTAAAAACTAAACTCCAAGTCTTTATCATTAAAACAAATAAAAATGTTGAATAAAATATACATGCATCAATAATTCCTGAGAAATGAACCAGGAACCTTTATTCATAAAATAATATATTTGCATAAATATGATACAAATAAAATAACTATAAGAAATATAACATGAATCTTACATCCATCGCAGTTTCAAATATTTTGTATCACATTCAAGGAAAGAAAGATGAAGGGCCCATATATCTGAGAACTTTTAAAAATTCTTTTCATTAAAATCAAAACAGGATTTGATAGGTTAATTTCAAATATATTATACGCAAATGCTCATAGTTCAAAGATACAATTAAAAATAACCTCGAAGTAGTTTTCTGAAGTTTTCTCAAAATTAAAATAGTCTTTAATAGTCTTAAGAAAATAAAAGGAGTTTATACAAAGATGGATTGGGATTGGCTCCCATGGACCACAAAATAAATAAGTGAAATAATAAAAGAGTAGGAATAGATATGGAACAAGGAAAGAACAATTAAATACCTAAAAAGAGAACAGAAGGGAGAAATCAAAAATCAATTATATTCTTCTTGGGATAGAAAAAATATAACTAGATGATTTTTGAAAGCGTAAGAGAAAGGGAGAAGAATAAGGATGTGATCAATTTTCACTTACTGTGATGGAATCTCTAGATCATTTTTGGGTAGTTGTTTCTCTTATATTATCTTTGGTGACAGTTTCTTAACTGGTACCAACTCCTTCCATTTTATCGTCTTTAGTAGTATCAATTAAGGCTAACTTTAACCAATTTTCAATATATTCACGCATTGGAGCAATGCTTACCTCTTGTTTGACCCTTATGTATAACGTTGTACTTTTTTATTCTCTATAATCAATTGAAAGTTGTTGTAATGTAATTTCAATATCTTCATTTTTATTTATGTACTCCAAAATCCAACTTTCAATTTCTTTCTCCATGTACTTGGTCATACTGTTGAACTTCTTCACTGATATACCTTTCAATATTTCTACATGTTCCTCAAATTGTTTCCTTGTTAAGAGAATACTATTTGAAATGCATTTGGGATCTTGTACTTCACCAATAGTTCTTGCAAGGTATAATCCCATTATATTGGAATAAGCTTCACTCTTTTTGAAACTTAGGACATCCAGATTGAATCCAATAATTCTTTTAATGTCTTTTCATCCAACATGCCTTCAATTTTTTCACGCGAGTAGGGGAGGGAAGATATTCCTCTTTTATTTTCAGCTTAAACATGCTTGAAACCTTTAAATTAAATGTAATAACTGCATTCTTATAAAAACCTTCATCATTTCTTAATTCAACTTGTAAATATTCTTTGAAATTTTGAATTTTAGAACCAAGAGAGACAAAGTTGCTTGTTAAATCCCATGTCTCTAAAATGAGAGGCATTCTCTTTTTAATATTTTCTCCAATGAAGCACCTAATTGTAGCAAGTAAAATTGATGTTCCCTTCAATTTCAAACTAGATTATGGGGTTTTATTAATGCTCTTCTAGGGTTGGACCGTTGAGACTAGGGAAGGAAACATAATGGGTGGCATCAGAGTATGTTCTAATTCATTAATCATTTCCTTAATAATTATATTGTTTTCCTCAATGTCATCCACCGACAGTTCTAGAGAATTGCTCGTAGATTTGTGAATTATGGAAATTCTGGAAGGGGGCATGCCTTTAAAATTAAATTTAGATTTAGATTTTATTTTATTTTATTCTTTGAATGTGTTTTCTCTAAAATTACTTTTTTAGAGCTTCTGTCAAATAAGGAATTTTGTACTAGGAAAGATTCATCTTTTGAAAAAATAATTTCTTGAGTTACAATCTCGACTACAACTTCCATGCTTTCCTGGAGTCTATGTTCATCATCCAGGAACTGAATATCTTCAATATTAATGTCTAGATCCATATATTGAATCACAACCTCACCTTTAGGTATGATATTTTCTTCCTCCTACTGAGTACCTTGCCTTTTTCTTTTGATTTGAAGTTTATGATATTTCTCCAAATTTCCTCTCGGAGGATTATGGTCACCCCCATCACTAAAATTGTTGGTAGAAGATATTTTTTGCTGTAATGTCACTCAATGAGAACTTTTCTTTGGTATGCCACTTATTTGTGATACACTTGGAAAATGAGCATTTCTTTTCTTTGTCACTTTTCCTCTCTACTTATGTTTATCTGTAGTACTAGCAATAGTTTGGATATATTTTGTTTTCCTTTCGCCATCTAGTGCCGGTGGGTCTTGATTGTCTCCCTCCTCTTATTCAATCAAAATTGTATTAGCAAGTGAAGTATTGTACCCAGAATATGTACTATCTAGAAACCTCTATGAAAATTATTATATATGAAACATATTAAGCGTGATAAAAGAGATTCTCACGAGAACAATATATTCTTACCACACTATAATGCTCCATTTTCTCATAACTCCCATTTTTATCTAGGAATTTTTATGCTTCCAGAGATAATCTAGATGTTTTTGCACCAAATATGAATTTCTTGAAAACAGAAACAAATCCATTATAGACTTCATAAAAATGATAAGTAACACTCTTTATCTAGAGGGCTTAGTACCACATTGGTATTGGATCAATTTTACAGTCAACTCTCCTTCTAATACTCAGACCTTTAAAAACATGATAGTAAGTGATAGAAAATATCAAATATGAAGACAAGTAGAACCTTTTGTTTTTTTTGAATTTTTCTAATTGTGAGGAAATTTCTATGGAAATAATATTCCCCTAGTCAAATATTTCCTTCTCATGAACTGTAAAATATAAAATGTAAAGGGATAATTGAGAAATTGTCATTGTTGATTCCTGACCTTTAACTCTGGTGAAGATTTATGTAATCTCTTTATAAGGATTTTTAAATTAACCATCTTGAATGTCCGATAAATCCTCCGGCATCGTGGAAAGATATTCAAGTTATTCCCATAAGAGTTTAAGTCCATAATTTATTTCCTTAAGGAATCATCTATATTCCTCCCCTTTGAATGTGATGGTTGGCTCAGGGAGATTTAACATCCTTCTGAAAACTGAAGGTGACAAGGAAACAAGAGACTCCTCTTGAATTTGAATCACTCTCCAGTTCTATTCATACGTGTCAACACACCAAGAAACAATTTCCCTAGAGTTAAAAACTTCTGGTACGCACCCTGTTGAAGCAATGCATGACGTCCAAACTATATTTTAATTCCTTTCTGGTAGTGGCAGTGAAGAATAATACTAGTAATACCTCAAGCACATGAACCTTTATTCCTCTCACCAAAATAAATTCAAAGTTTACCCACAGAATTGTTCTCTCCCTTTCACTGCCTTGTTGTTTGAAAGTTGGAGGAATTTTGTATATTCACTTTGAAATGTTAATTTCAAAGTAAATCCCATTTTGATAATACAACTGACATATCATTTTTTGGTGAAAGAGTTATTATAGATTAAATGAAGGATTACCTTGAAAAATATTCTATTAATAATGGCCTTTTCAAAATTAATTAAATATTATCCTCTATAAGATTAACATTTAATAATTCTTAGGGAAAGTGAAAAGTAATTTTTGCAATATGGCAGATAATCGAATGTACATATCAAGAATTACAGGAATAAACATGATCCTACAAGGCCATAGTGTTATTGAAAATCAATTAAGTACTAATCTATGAACATAGTTGATGTATAGTCATCTATCGGTCGGACTTGTAGAACACAAGGAATTGAATTGGGGAAACATGAAACTATGAGTCTGTCGACCTGTGAAACTACGGCGTCGAGAAACATAAAAAATATTCCAAGTAATGTGAAAAATGAGGGTCGCAGAACAATAAGGTGCATTTTGATGATGACAGAAGAGAGGACTTGAACGAGAATGATGATACCAACTCACGAACCCGCCATGGGTTAAAAACTTTCTAAGTAAAGAAAAGGTAAAAACAAAATATGTGAGATTATATATATATATATATATATATATATATATATATATATATATATATATATATATATATATATATATATATTTATAGGTCAACAAAACCCTAATTTTCCAAACTAGGACCTATTGTTAAAATGACCCTAGAAGATTATTCCCCAATTTTTTCCACTATGAAATAATTAATATAGATGAAAAATTATATAATGATCCAATCTATATTATTATCGCTTTATAAGGCTTCCCTTGGATATCTTTGAGTTCAATTTCCTTGCTTTCTTAGGAAAATCTCATAAAGAATTCTTGAAAGTTAAGAGCCACTTTTGCCAATGATTGTAACCATTAGACCCCTAATACAACATCAACACCACCCATTTGGATTGAAATCATGGGACTAGCCAATAAAAATTCCCCCATATTGAGCTTAATACTATGGAACTGCCTTGAAAACTTTATGGCACCTCCATTTGCAATCATTAATTGAAACTCTAGTGCTGGAAATAAAAAGCAATTGAGAAGTTCTGCTAATTTGTACTAATTGAAGTTATGGATACTACTAGAATCAATCAACATTGTTGTTTTTTTCTTTTTGATATATCCTTCTATCTTGAGGGATTTTGGAGTATTGATGCTAGCCAATGCTTGAAAAGATATGGTTGGAGTAGTCTCTTCTAGTTCAATATTTTGCAATGGTTCCAATTCTTGATCTTCTTCTTCCTCACAATCTATGTAGAACAGTTTATTATTACCAAATGTATGCCCCTTACTCTGCTCTAGGGATTTAAGTTCGAAGAGATGCACCTCATGTTAAATGTTCTCCTTTAAAATAATAATAAAAATAGCTAATAAATTTGTCCTCTGGAATGTTCTTTACCCTCAAACTTAGTTTTTGGACTTGTTGAATGTGCTCTGTACATGGACCTCTTTGCCAAAGATTTACCAATTTACTAAAGAATGTATTGTTCATATTGTGTGATCAATTCATCCATAAAAATGGACCAATAGATAATATAATCATTTTTCTTTCACAAATCCATTGATACCAAACAAATTGATCATTTTCTAAATACAAGGACGCAATAGTTACCTTTTGTAAGGTTGAAACATGGTATAGATCAAGGAATTACTCCATCTCAAACATCCATGTTATAGGATCTTTACCATCTAACTTCCTCATATGAATATTAGGAATTAAGTATTTCCTTGGTGTTGAGTGGAACCCTTGATGATGTCGATATGGAGGTGATGAATAATCATGATTTTGGGGATAAATCTTTATTTCCTCCACATTTAAATGATTTCCTTGTGTCTTGATATCTCCTTAATGGAATATCTCATCTAGGATACGTAATAAGATGGTTGACATGGAATTTTGCAATTCTTCCATCTTTTTATCCATATTCTTTTCCATTTGATCCCTCTTTTTATCCATCTTATTTTCCATTTGATCCATATTTTGAACCATATTATTTTCCATATCTATTTGTACATTTATCAAATAAGACTTTTTCACTGACCTATCATTAAATTCATTAATTTGATTCTCCAAATTGGATAGTTGTTTCTGTGTATCTTATTTTTCTATTGGGGAATAGGGTGGAACCTGTTACATGTCCGACAGATGATTCTGTAGATAATCGAAGAGGGAATAAAATTTCAAAGAAAAAGGTGGTGTCTAAGACACTATTACAACACTTAAGCAAACTGCATTGTGATTAGAAAATCACAATGCATATTGAATCTTGATATATTCATATGATATCTCTTGGTAAAGTTATTAATAATGACCCAAGGGATATTCTATTTATAGCATCAATATTTAACCAACTTCCATGAAATCGAGAGGATATTGTCCACATATAACCATCGGTTGTTAGAGTTGACTCCGTCAATTCCGCATTGTCTAGTCAACTTGATAAGGATTCTCAAACTGATCGTCCATGCATCCAACTCGTAGTCTATTTATAGGTTGGTTGATCCACCACCTGACTATATTTGACTATTGATCGATTGTCCAACCGATGGAATTGTCGACTACTCGTTTGATTGATGTATAAATCTGGCCAATTCCTCGACCGACTATTTCCAGATGTAGGTCAACCACCCAACCACCTAAATCTAGGAGATGTGTGATGAACCATCAATTCTTGATGTTCCAACACTCCCCCATCATCACATGTCTCTGGATATTCAAGAGGTGAAATTACGTCATCTTGACATGCCCCCATAATTGTATCTTCCTGAAGCTCAAGCATCATATGAAGATTGATAAATATAACTTCAAATAAGGGTTTAGTGAGGATATCAACAAATTTATCATCTGTTCTGCAATATTCAAAAGAGACAATGTTCTCATGAACTTATTATCTCAAATAGTGAGCATGGAGCTTAGCATGCTTCATATTACTATGGGAAATAAGATTGTCAACAACTTGTATGGCACTTTCATTGTCATAGTATATTGTAGTTGAGGTTTGAACAAGAAGGCCAAGTTCACCCAATTTGGCGGATGCATACTGCTTTAGTACCTTCTTGAACAACGCCATGATATTTTGATTATGTAGTTGACAAGGAGACTACCTTCTAATTCTTGCAGGATCACACCAATGGTCTAGCTCTTATATGAAACACATAGTCATAAGTAGACTTATGATCATCAATGATTTTATCCCAGTTGGAGTTAGTGAATCCAACCAACAAATCCAAACTTCAACAATACTTGATATCAAAATGAGTGGTACCCTTGAAATAGTGTAAAAATCATTTGAATTATTTCCAATGGATTTCTCTGAGGTCCTACATAAATTGATAAAACACACTAATAGGAAAGGAAATTTCAGGTTGACTATGAGTAACAGAAATAATATTTCCAATTAGTTGTCAATAAAGTGTAGCATCGATTGTGGGTGTTTGAAAATTTTTGGTGAGCTTTACTCCAAATGTAAAAGGAGTATCACAAGGCTTACAATCAACCATCTTAAAATGTGTCAAAAGATCCATCACATAGTTAGATTGAGAAATGAAAAATCCATCACACTGTGGTAATACTTGAAGACCCAAAAAATAATGCAGAGTACCAAGATCTACCATATCAAAGGAGTCAACAAGTTGTTTCTTCGCTCTAAGAATGAGATCAATATTATTTTCAGTAATGAGAAGGTCATAAAAATATAAAACAACAACAAACATGTCTCCCTTGGTATGGAGTACATACAAGATGTGATCATATTCACAATGTTTAAAACCAAGTCAAAGAAATAAATTGTTGATCTTAGCATACCAAGCTCAGGGAGCCTACTTCAAACCATAAAGATACTTCTCGAGTCAACAAATCAAGTTATAATCTATCACAAAACTAGGTGGTTGTTCCATGAAAATTTAGTCAGATACATGTCCATGAAGAAAATCACTCTTCACATCCATCTGATGGATTTTCCATCCAAAACGAGCAAGAAGGGAAAGAATCAGTTGAACAGAGTTCATCTTTGGAACATGGGAAAAGGTCTCAGTGTATTTGATACCTTTTTGTTGATAATATCCCTTCGCAACTAGACATGATTTATGTCACTCAACAACACCTTTAGAGGTAAATTTGGTCTGGTATACCCATCGACATTTCACAACATTATTTCCTTGAAATCGAAAAAACTAAGTCCCAAGTGTGATTCTTCAAAAAATAATCAATTGTTGTCTGCATAACATGTTGCCATTCAGGTCATATTTGAGCATTTGCGTAGTAAAAAAGATCAAAGGTTTCAAGAACATGATTCATCAATGCATTGTTGGCATGTTGCTTTTTACTTCAAGTTTTTTGTTCCAGGGAAACATCACTAGCATGAGCTTCAATTGTCTTGGCATCCCATATGGGTAAACAAGAGACATGTGAATTTTTTTTCATTGTAGAAGGTCGATTAGAATTCAGAAAAAATTTAGTCAATGGAGATGACAGACTAGTAAAAATAAATATCGATGGAAGAATCAACTCGTAGCTTGACAGTCTAGTAGAAACAGTAACACAGTTTGACTATCTAGTTGAAGGACTAAAAAATCAAACAAGAGAACCACTTTTAGAGACAACATCAAAGGGATCATTATACAAAAATCCAGAAAATAAATTTAAAAACTTATTGCCAAAATACTTCTCATCAAACCATACATTTTGTTTGATAATGATTTGTCATTTGATAGGATAAAATAGTCGATAGGATTTTGACGCTATAGAGTATCCCATCATGATGCAAGCATGAATCTTTGCATCCAACTTATTTTTGCAATCATCAAAAACATGAGCCCAGGAAACACACAAAGGTGTCCAAATGAAGACTTCTTTCCACACCATCGATCGACTGGAGTCATGGAAGGAACAACTCGAGTCGATATGTGATTGAGAAGATAGTTGCACAATATACCACTTCATCCAAGAAGTAAGGAGGAAGGTATTTGTCCTGCAAAATACATCTATCCATTCTGACTAACATCCAATTATTTTGTTTTGTGCCACCATTTTGTTTGGGTGTGTGAGGAACCGACCATTTCCATTCAATATAATATGCAATAAGGTATTCTTCAAAAGGTTGATTGACATACTCACCACCATTTTCTAATCTCAGGAACTTGATGGATCAGACACATTGTTTTTCATAAAATATTCTAAACTCTTTGAACTTTTCAAAGAAAATATTCTTATTCTTCATAAAATAGACCTAAGTTAAACGGGAGAGATCATCAATGAAAGTAAAAATATACATTGCACCTGCCAGGGAAGGTATATTGGTGCAACAAAAATCACTGTGAACCAACTTCAAGAGGTTTTGTTCTCGCCATGCTTTGCCAGAGTCAAAAGGTGCCCGATGATGCTTGCCAAGAACACAACCTTGGAAAACTCCTTCAGAGGGAAACACTTTAGCTAAATGAGAAACCATGTTCTGATTTGTTATTGACTGCAGACTTCAAAAATTCAGGTGTCTGATTTGTTCATGTCAAGTTCAAATTCACTCATCAGTGTGAGAAACAAGAGTATTTGGTTTGTTGTTGGGTCGAGTCGTGTCACAAAATTTATACAAATTTCCCTTCGGGTCGAGAAACCCTCTGGAAAAAATCGACCGACCTTTCTTCAAATAACAAACATAGAACCGATCTAGCCAAAATTCTACAATCTTTCATGTTGGATTACTTAGAAAGCATCATCAAAAGAATTTATCCTCCCTTGAATTGTGACCTTCTTTCCTTCACCTTCCCTCTGAAATTCGGCTTAAATATCCTTTGGTTACCTAAGTCACCTCTAGATATTTAATATTCTCAAGTGTGATTAAAATGAGAGAGACTTGCCTCTTATTTATACTTTCATGTAGCTTCCTCAAGGGGTTACCTTTTAACCATCTTAACCCACTTTCCTTATTTTAGGGTTAACCCACTTCTAACCACTTGACCACTTAGTAATTTCTACATTAACTTTATTGTTTAAATAATATATTTTATTATTCACTTTTACTTATAGTACACTCATCACCTCGCTTTATTATTTACCTTTTAAAATCTCTTAAACCACTTTGACCTTTTTGGTCTTATAGATGACTCATAAGGGTTATCCAACTTCACATGGCCATAACTCTCTAACCGTGAGGAGTTATGTGACGTTCCACATACCACCTGTAACGTCCCCGGCCACCAACAAGGCATGCAATTCTACTACTCAAACCACTTAACTTATCTCTGAAAACCATTTTGTAACGTTCCTGACTATCCATGCTTGGACACACTACGCCAGAGAACTCTTCCGTTCTCTCTGTAGAACATAATGTAACATACCCAATATCCAACCGAGCTAGGCCAGATACAATTTTATATCTGCGTGCAATAACAATATATACATACATAATTCTTGCGGAAGCATTTATATATAACGTAAACAGTCAAATACATATGTAAATGCACAGATTCATATTTAATAACAATAAATACATGCATACAACATATACAGGAAATACCCATAAATATAAACACAATTATAAATCATACACAGGATAAATCCATAAAATAACAATGCAGCATGTAAATTTATCACACAATTGGCATTTATCTTGGTAAGAATGTCACCAACTGTGTGCAGACCTTCCACAAACCTCCCAGCCTTAGACTACACTGTTCATCACTCTCAACATGAGTCACCCCCGAGCTGGGACTAAACTCCACTCGGGTAAAGGGTTCCTAACCAGGCTAATTGATGCAGGAGCATCCGCACCTCGTTACGCGAGGCTGCATTCAGAGAAAGGAAAAGACCGCAGGGTGACGCCAGCATCACGGTTTAGACCATTTTGATGAGAGCCGCCGTTTACATAAAAGCCTCCATATTTAGGCGTACTTGTATACTGAAATAGACCGTGAGCAGATAAGCTCTCGTCCTTGTACAACAGAGGCACTTATTAGATTTAATGCAGAGAGAGTAGATTTAGTGCAGGTAGATAGGACCATTAAGTTTAGATTTGACAATTTAGCTTTTGAGAGGGAAAACGGGATAAAGACACCCTCCTTTGTATTATTGTAAAAGTAGTAGAAGCAGTATCGGTGTTAGCATTAAGGAGAAGGAAGGAAAACAGACAGAGGGTTGGTGGAAAATCCCCATGTACAGATATTGAATTAATAGAGCAATTTGATTCAATTTCATGGCTGTGATTATTCTCTGTATACTGTTAACCTTATGTTGTTGTATGCTTGCTTCTTGTTATGATTTCATTATTTATGCTGCATATGTGATCTCATGGCAGATTAGGAATCTGGGGGAAAGGAGAGAATGAGTTTCGCTTATCCCACTGRTCGAACCGGAGATTCCTGCATAGAGTGCAGTTGAATCCCTCCGCATGGGGTGCGTAGAGAAGGTTCAATAGGAGAACTCTTATTCTCGTTCACCAGAGGTGACTAAATTGAGTCCCACTCCATGGACGTGATTATCCTCTGTGCGTTGTTGGGATTATGCCTTAGAATTTTTGTTTCTGGATATATCTTTCTTTCGTATGCTGTGTACGTGATTATGTGGAAGAACTAGAAGCCGAGCGCCTGAGAGAATGAGTTCAATTGTTTCTCTGCTTAAGCCAGGAGACTTCTGCATCGAGTGCAGTTAAATACCTCTGCATAGAGTGCGTCGAGGAGGCTAAGCAGTTGAACTTTGGGTTTCTCTTTAACTCAGAGTCGTTTTGAGTTATTTGAACCGTGCAGGTGGGTGCAGGTCAGATTGAAGTCTCAGTAGCGAGCCTGAGAGGAAAAAGGCCGAAGCTAGTGCAAGCTGGAGCGCATAAGACCCAGAAGAACTTCAACACTCGGAAAGTGGTTGAGGGTTGAAGGGTGTGCAGGTGCGTGAAGGTTCTCTAAAAGAGTCTGAGCTAACAAAGCTCAGGAGTGATAATCCCTTTCGGTTTGCTGTGGAGTCGAGCCTGCAGAGGCCTCACAAAACAAAGGTGGTGAACGAAGAAGCTCTTCAAGAGGAAGAGAATCGACGACTTGATTGTCGTGAAGAATCACTAAGATCGCGACCTGACTTGTGGGTCAGAGGTATCGGGAGTTCGCAACGGAAGATTCATGCTTCTCGTAGAGCGAAGTCACGAGAACGTGAAGACACGACATCCCGGAACGTCTTGTATGGAGTATGTCAAGTCAGATGAGGTGACAGGAGATCTCGGGATATCGGATCTCGGAAGCGGGAAGCCTCAAGTCTGATCTCGGGAGTAGCGAGAGCGCGAGGTCATGGGGTTTCGAGTCATCGGCACCTCGGCACTTCGGGCCTCGGAAGTTGAGGACTCGAAGGGATAAGAACGCTAGTCGCGAGTCGCGATAGCACGAGATTCCGATACGACCGAGGAGGGGTCAACGTTGACCAGAGTATCGGATCTCGGAATCTGAGAGTCCAGTTCCCCGTTGTGGAATTCGTGAAGTCGCGAGATCCGATCCTTCATTGACTAAGGAAGGGAGGATTGTCGGAAGTCACTGTGGGTAAATACCTCCCGAGGGAGATTGGAAGAGCGTCGACTCTTCGGGCCGTGTGGGAAAGAAGGTCCTGGTGGAGCGACCGTGCTGCCGAGGGCAGGTTGCGTCACTAATGGCTCATGTAAAACAAGAAAGAATCCATCTCAGGTGCTCACTCAACTAATAGCCTACAACCTCTCATTCCCCACATGCCTGTCCCACCCAAGGAAGTGTGCCCCTTCTCTATTCAATAGTCCTTCGGCTGCCCCACTTCCCTTCCAGGGCTTCAACAATAGGCTGGACCGGAAGTCTCAGAGCACTGTAGTTGTAGTTAAGCACCTTTAGGAAATCAATCCCCAACAATTCTCTCACTCAGAGAATTTCTCACGAATCTGACAACCCGCCTCTTCAATATCCCACGGGCCTGACAACCTTCTTCTTCAATCTCGCTCCAAAGCTAACAAGGTGCACCAACAAGAAAAATGGCTATGGAAATAGGTTCAAGTACAATGACAGAAAGTATGGAGGATAATTGACTGTGTGAATGAAAAATGGTCATGGAATCATGGTTGAATGATCAAAGGAATCGATGGTCTGAATGAAGGAAAAGATGATGGAAGAGTCCCCCAAAAGAACTAAGTCACAACAATATGTATGCATGTCCCTAATGTGACACTTTTCATGTTGGGAGCTACTTTGGCCCACTTGTCCCCAACTTTGGAACTTAAGATAAAATAATTATCCATACTTTATACTTTAGGAAATATTAATATAATATTCCTTTTTGGTTCATGATCCCTAGCTTAGCCCCTTTTTCTAAATTTTGTCCCTCCCTTTCCCTAACTAGTGGAGTTTAGTCCCCCGTCTCTTTTATCATAGTCAGTCTGTGCACAACGACATATTTATATTAATTATGAGACATGTGCAAAAACAGGCGCATTGGCTTTTAACATCTAGACTCTCAAGCCTAATCAAAATATAAGCATCATAGCTTATAACCACTGGCTCAACAACCTATAAAACATAGCATATACAAAAAAGTTCACTGGCCTCATAATCATGCGCACTCAAATTGCTGCGCGCAGTATCCTGGGATGTGCATCATTTTACTGCACAGTACATGCGCGCACTACACCATGGAAATTGCAAGCCAAAAATATATCAAACAACTCACCATCTTAAGTACATTGTTACATTTACAGTTGGGATTCTACCTGGGGATATTACACCACCGGAAATGGAATGATATGTACTATCGATATAGAATATTCTTACCTGCAAATATATCAAAACTCATACCATTATCCATCAAACAAACTTGGGTCCATTACCCAAACCTGGGTTCTCCAACTTCACATGGCCATAAATCTCTAACCGTGAGGAGTTATGTGACATTCCACATACCAACGGAAATGGCATGACATGTAATACCCATATAGGATAGTCATACCTTCAGATATATTAAAAATTATACCATTATACATCAAAAAAACTTGGGTCCATTACCCAAACCTTTGTGCTACCAAAATTGGCTACCAAAATTTCTCCAAGGGTTGACATCAATCTACAATATCACTCTCCAATGGTTGACATCAATGACGTCCAACAATACATACCAACTTTCCATCAACCTAATCCAACTTTCTGACAATCTCCCCCTTTGGCATTGATGGCAACACCAACATTGATGGAAACACTTAGTCATGATAACATTCATGCTTATACTCCTCATCAATGTTTCTATCTCTCCCCCTTTGACATCAATGGAAAAGGGTATCTCCCTTTGGGGCTGCTCCCCCTGTCTACATGCCTTTGTGCTCTCTCTCCAAGAATTTATATCATGCATATGATAAATCTCTCCCCCTTTGTCATCAATGGAAAAAGTATCTTTCCATCTGGGGTTGCTCCCCCTAACTGAATTGTCCTTGGGGATGCTCCCCCTGACTGAACTCTTCCTAAAAATTATCCCCCAACCTGAACTATCCTCTTTATGGTGCGTCCTCATGTAAATCTAATACATATAATATAAGCATTCAAAATCATTTCACTTTTTAGTAGAAATTACTCCGAGTCTCTCGCGAAGATACTCAAAGGCTTCTCTTGGAAGTAGTTTTGTAAAGATGTCTTCCACTTGTTCTTTTCTTCCCACATATTCAACTATGATGTTCTTCTCTGCAACTTGTTCCCATAAAAACTGATACATTATTGGAATGTGCTTCCTCTTGGATTGCATTATCGGTTTCTTTGCGATATTGATGGTGCTTGTATTATCACAATAGATTGGAATGGGCTCATTATACTCAACCTATATATCTAACAGAGTTTGTTTCATCCATAGAATTTGTGTACAACATGTTGTTGCTGCAATATACTCTTCCTCGACTGTAGATAAGGATATTGATGATTGTTTCTTCCTTAACCATGATACTAAACACTCACCCAAGTAGAACGTTTCTCCACTGGTGCTTCGTCGGTCATCAATGCAACCTGCCCAATATGCATTTGTGTAGGCAATAAGTGATAGATCCTTTCTTTTCAGATAACATAATCCAAAATCTTATGTTCCTTTAAGATATCTGAAAATCCTCTTCACTTCTAATACATGTGATTCCTTTGGTTCTGCTTAAAATCATGCCACCTGTCCAAATACCTACATTACATCTGGTATGGATGTTGTCACATATAGTAATCTACCAATCATTGACCTGTATTACCTCTAGTCTGTAGAATTTGAATCATCATCTTTTCTCAACTTGCAATTGGTTTGCATAGGAGTGGTAACTGGTTTGCAATCTTCCATTCCAAACCTCTTTATCATTTCTCTGATATACTTAGTTTGAGAAATAAAAACCTTGGTTGCTTTGACGTATATGAAGACCCAAAAAGAAGGATATATCTCCAAGTAATGACATTTCAAATTCATTATGCATGTTCTTTGCAAATTTCTGGCTTAACATGTCATCAGTACTTCCAAAAATGATATCATCAACATAAACTTCAATTAATAAAATACTATCTTGAGTTACCTTGATGTAGAGGTTGTTGTCTGCACTTCCTTTTTTGAATCCTACATGTTGTAGATATTTATCCAATCTAGAGTACCATGCTCTAGGAGCTTGTTTTAGACCATACAAGACCTTCTTCAATTTACGCACATAATTTACGTTCTCTGACAACTAAAATCCTTCTGGTTGTTCAATGTTGACTTCTTCTTCAAGTTCTCCGTTCAAAAACATTGATTTCACATCCATCTGATACACTTTAATAATCTTGGAGCATGCATAAGCTAGGAGCAATCAGATTGCTTCCATTCTAGAAACTGGAGAAAATGTCTCTTCAAAGTCGATTCCTTCAACCCATGTGTATCCTTTACATACCAATCTAACTTTGTTCCTTGTAACCTGTCCATATTCATTCAATTTATTATGAATACCCACTTTGTGTCAATCACATTCTTATTCTTTGGTCTTGGAACCAATTCCCAAGTGTCATTCTTCTCTATTTTATCCAATTCTTCATCCATAGCCTTATTCCAAAATGCATCCTTGCTGGCCTCTTCAAAATTGTTTGGTTCAATCATAGATGAGAGTTCTAGGTGCATTTTTTCTAGTGAATAGATTCTTCTTCTAGTCTCAACTCCTGCATCTTTGTTTCCAATAATTTGATCTGAAGGATGATTCTTCTATACTCATTTACTAGGTGTATTTGGAGGCACTTGCTTCGTCAGTCATCAATGCAACCTACCCAATATGCATCTCTGTAGGCAATAAGTGATATATCCTTTCTTTTTGAATACCATAATCCAAAATCTTATGTTCCTTTAAGATATCTGAAAATCCTCTTCACTTCTAATACATGTGATTCCTTTGGTTCTGCTTAAAATCGTGCCACATGTCCAACTACCTGCATTACATCTGGTCTGGATGTTCTCACATATAGTAATCTACCAATCATTGACCTATATTACCTTTGGTCTATATAATTTGAATCATCATCTGTTCTCAACTTGCAACTGGTTTGCATAGGAGTGGTAACTGGTTTGCAATCTTCCATTCTGAACCTCTTTAGCATTTCTATGATATACTTAGTTTGAGAAATAAAAATTCCTTAGTTTCTTTGATGTATCTGAAGACCCAGAAAGAAGGATAGATCTCCAAGTAATGACATTTCAAATTCATTAGGCATATTCTTTGCAAATTTCTGGCTTAACCTGTCATCAATACTTCCAAAAATGATATCATCAACATAAACTTCAATTAATAAAATACTATATTGAGTTACCTTGATGTAGAGGTTTTTGTCTACACTTTCTTTTCTGAAACCTAGTTGTTGTAGATATTTATCCAGTGTAGAGTACCATGCTCTAGGAGCTTGTTTTATACCATACAAGGCCTTCTTCAATTTATGCACATAATTTGTGTTCTCTGACAACTGAAATCCTTCTGGTTGTTCAATGTAGACTTCTTCTTCAAGTTCCCCATTTAGAAAAGTTGATTTCACATTCATCTGATACACTTTAATATTCTTGGAGCATGCATAAGCTAGGAGCAATTAGATTGCTTGCATTCTAGAAACTGGAGAAAATGTCTCTTCAAAGTCGATTCCTTCAACCCGTGCGTATCCTTTACATACCAATCTAACTTTGTTCCTTGTAAACTGTCCATCTTCATTCAATTTATTTTTGAATACCCACTTTGTGCCAATCACATTCTTATTCTTTGGTCTTGGAACCAATTCCCAAGTGTCATTCTTCTCTATTTTCTCCAATTCTTCATCCATGGCCTTATTCCAAAATGCATCCTTGTTGGCCTCTTCAAAACTATTTGGTTCAATCATATATGAGAGTGCTAGATGCATTTGCTCTGGTGAATGGATTCTTCTTCTAGTCTCAACTCCTACATCTTTGTTTCCAATAATTTGATCTGAAGGATGATTCTTCTATACTTGTTTTCTAGGTGTCTTTGGAGGCACTTGCTAAAATTACTCTTCTACTTATATATGATCCTCTTCATCTTTCCCTTCTACTTCTACTTCATCTTTTGTTTCTTCTTCGTAAAGTTGTTTCATTGATTCATTTTATTCTTCCTTTAATTCTCGTCCACCTGTTTTATCAATTATTACATTGATGCTTTCCACAACTTTGTTCAACCTCAAATTGTAACACTTGTATGCCTTCCTTGTACTTGAGTAACCAAAAAATACTCCTTTTCCACATGAGATTCAAACTTTTCCATTCTGCCATCTTCTCTATTGATGTAGCATTTGCTTCCAAATAATCTGAAGTGCTTCACATTTGTTGGTATTCCTTTCCATAGATCGTAGGGAGTTTTGTCACTGTTGTTTTTTAGCATTGCTATGTTTTGAATGAGAACCGATGTATGCACTACATGTGTCCAAAAGATATCTGTCAATTTGGAATCCATTAACATTGTTCGAGACATTTCTTGTACTATCCTGTTCTTTATTTCAACAACTCCATTCTGTTGAGGTGTCCTAGCAACGAAGAATTTCCTTTTTATATCATCCTTGCTACAGTAGTCCATAAATTCCTTTGAAGTGAACTCTCCTCCATTATCATATATCAAACATTTTATTTTTGAATCCATTTCATTTTCAACCATTTCCTTGTAGACTTTGAAGTTTTCAAAAGATTCTGACTTATTCCTGAGAAAGAAAACTATAGTCATTCTTGTATAATCACCAACTAATAACATAAAGTATTTCTCACCTTTTAAACCCTTTGTTGTAGTTGGTCCAACTAGATCAGTCTGTACAGTTTCCAGTGGTCTTGTTGTTGAATATTCTTTTGATTTAAACCTGATCTCTATTTTCTTTCCTTGTTGACAATGCTTGCATAAAGTGTTGGCTGGTTTCGTAATCTGGAGCATCTCTCTAAATGCTTCCTTTTTGTTGACTTTGAAAAGGTTATCAAAGTGTATGTGACCCATTCTTGTGTGCCATAGCCAACTTTCATCTTATTTTCATAGACAACACTTTTCATTTCCAATTTCACTTAGTACATATATGTTTCTTGAAGTTCTTGCAGTTGTTGCAATAAATTTTCCTGAACCTTCTTTTCTTATCTCACACTTTTGCGAATAGAAAATAACTTTATGACCTTGGTCACACATTTGACTCAAACTTAGAAGATTATGTTTCATATCTTCTACTAGTAGAACATTTTTTGCCTTGGTATTCTTATTTTCAATTATGACTGTGCCTTGGTATTATTATTTTCAATGATGATTTTAGCTGAATCATCATTTATGAAGGAGACTAATCCATATCTTTCCTTTCTTAATGTAAGAAACACGTCTTTATCACTTGTCATGTGTTTTGAACAACCACTGTCAGCATACCAACCATGTTTCTTCTGCTTAGCTTGTAGAGCGAGTGTGCATTCTCCGTTTCTATATTGATTCTTCTTTCTTATCCATGTTCTCTTCTGAGGTTCATGTCTGTGACTATTTTTGTTATGTTGTGCTTCTCTAGGAGGAACTGTCATTATGCAATATTTGGCCATGTGTCCAAAGTTGTTACACTTGTAGCATTCAACTTCAGTGCTCAATGATTCAAACCTGTTGTAACTTCTTCTTTGTGTTTCACTAGGCCTTCTTGGATAACCCTTTTGTGTATGACTTACAAATTTGTTTATGTTAGTTTTGTTAGATCTACAATTCATAGCTTTATGTCCAAAATTATTATATGCGTAACATAAACCAAAAACGATAGTTTGATACCTAGGAGTTACAGATCTTCTGAAAGGAGTTTCTCTTCTAAATTATTCTTTTTCTTGAGGCCTATCTATCGGTTGTTGATTCTGAAATAGGAATCTTCTCGATGGAGGAGTGTCCCTATAATATTCCTTGTAGATCTTCCAATCCCCTTTGATTGTTTCTACATATATTTTTGGATATGTTTCTTTCTATGTTGTTTTGGAGCTTGATCCATTTTCTGTCTGATTGTATCCAAGTCTGGACTTGTCATGAAGAGGTTTTTGACTGTTGATAATGTCATCCAAAACTTTCGAGTTGTTTTGCATATTTTTCTTTTGAAGATCCTTTCTTAATGTGACAATCTCTTCTTCCAAATTTACAATGATCCCATGTCTTTCTTCTAGTTTTTCTTTGAGTGCTTCTTCGACTCTTTTATCTTCTTCTATTTGAACCTTCAAATTTGTGATCATTTGTTCTCATTACTAAGTGTCTTCTTTCTTGTCTAGTTCCCCTTGTATATTCTTGTTTTTCTTCTTTTCTCTTCTTATAACTTCCATGGCACAAAACAATTATTCTCGGTAGTCAACTTTTGCCTCTTCATATTCTTCTTCGGCCTCTTCTTATTCTTCTTCAGTGTCTTCTTTGTCAGATTCTTATACTTCCATGAATATAAATATTTATGTCGCACTGTCACTGATATCATCTCCATCTGATGATGGGATGTCTTCTTTGGTGCATAAGTTTTTCTCAAAAACTTTCTTTGTTGTTCTTTTTCCTTTATATGCTTGTTTACTATTTGAGTAATATTCATCAATCCTATTATTTTTATTATGAGGAAATTTGTTATCAAAATTACCAATACCATCACAATTAAAACAAATCAAAGGAAACTTACCTTTATATCTATCATTGGTTCCCTTGTTCAATCTTCTGACAAAGTTGGCAATTTCTTCATCATCTTCCGATATGTCACTGTTGTTGCTATGTTCTTTTTCCTTTTGACTTCAATTTTTCTTTGAACTTTTGGATTCTTTGAAAGATGCTTATTTTATATCTGGATTTTCCTTTTCAATTATCATTTCATATGCTGTGAAGATTCCATGTAGTTCATCCATGCTTATTGAGTCTAGATCTCCTCTTTCTTCTAGTGTTGATATCTTAGGATCAAATATCATAGGGAGAGATCTTAGTACCTTTTGAACAATTACGGATTATTTAATTTCTTCTCCGAATCCCATGATTGCATTTACTATTTCATAGACTCGTAAGAAGTAAGCTAGAATATTCTCATATTCTTTCATCTTTTTTTTTTCGAAATGACGTTTGTAAGTTTGAAGCTTTTCTTCTTTGACTTTTGAATCTCCTTCATAAATATTTTGAAGCTTGTCCCAAATATCTTTAGCGGATTTACAATGTATAAATTTGGTGTAAATTGATTCACAAAGACCATTTAGAAGTGAATTTGTGGCTTTGGAATTATTTTTCCTGAGTTTTATTTCCCTTTCATTTGTCGGCGAAACTGCTAGTTCTTTTTATCCATCTAAAATTGATTGCCAAATTTCAAATCCATGTGCCTGTATATATGTTTTCATACTTCTGTCTATCAAACTGTGGTATTCCATTTTTATACATTTTGTGGCTCTCCATGATCTACTTTTTAGTGGTTAAACTAATTTCTGAAGGAACTTGCTCTGATACCAATTGTTGGATTACTTAGAAAGCATCATCAAAAGAATTTATCGTCCCTTGAATTTCGGCCTTCTTTCCTTCACCTTCCCTCTGAAATTCGGCTTAGATATCCTTTGGTTACCTCATTAACCTCTAGATATTCAATATTCTCAAGTGTGATTAAAATGAGAGAGCATTGCCTCTTATTTATACTTTCATTTAGCTTCCTCAAGGGGTTACCTTTTAACCATCTTAACCCACTTTCCTTATTTTAGGGTTAATCCACTTCTAACCACTTGACCACTTAGTAATTTATCCATTAACTTTATTGTTTAAATAACTTATTTTGTTATTAACATTGAATTATAGTACACTCATCACTTCACTTTATTATTTACCTTCTAAAATATCTTAAATCACTTTGACCTTTTGGGGCTTCTAGATGACTCTTGAGGGTTCTCTAACTTCACATGGACATAACTCTCTAACCGTGAGGAGTTATGTGACATTCCACATACCAAAGGAAATGGAATGGAATGTACTATCCATGTATAATATTCTTACCTGAAAATATATCAAAACTCGTACCATTATCCATCAAACAAACTTGGGTCCATTACCCAAACCTGTGTTCTCCAACTTCACATGGCCATAAATCTCTAACCATGAGGATTTATTTGACGTTACACATACCAATGGAAATGGAATGACATGTACTACCCATATAGAATAGTATTACCTTCAGATATATTAAAACGCATACCATTATACATCAAACAAACTTGGGTCCATTACCCAAACCTTTTTGCTACTAGAATTCTCTACCGAAATTTCTCCAAGGGTTGACATCAATCACTAAGGGTTTACATCAATCTAAAATATCACTCTCCAATGGTTGACATAAATTAAAACCAACAATCCATACCAATTTTCCATCAACCTAAGTCAACTTTCTGGCATTACCTATCTGTGTTAAATCAACAACAGAAAACATATTAACATTGAGGTTTTGCACATGATAAACATCGAAAATCCTCCCATGTCAATAGGTAACGTCACCTTGACCAACAATATCAAGAAAAAAATCACCAGGAACATAAATCTTTCTCTCCTTAGCTGCATCCAAGGATGTGAATAAGGAAGCATCCTTAGCCATATGATGAGTGCACCTAGAGTTGACTAAGCATTTGTTTTGCATAGAATGAGACAACAAGGTGTGAGAAGTTCTTACTTGGAAAGTGAAATTATCAATGGGTCGACATATAATGGACACGTATCCTTCAAGGTATTTTACCTTCTCTTATAAATCGTCTCTCTTCTTGTAGCGTACTTTCTCCACATGTCTAGTCTTTCCATAGTACTGACATGTCTTCTTCTTTCAACTCCGTTGGGGTGTATCTATTTTCCCATTATTGTTTTTATTATGGTATCCAAGTCTCCATGTAGAGGTACCAATCCATACTCTTTCCCTATGATTCAACTTTCTCTTTCCCTGGAGCAAGCGAGGTTGATGTTTACCACCAAGATTTCCTTCTTCAAGCAATATTCATTGATCAATAATCAAAAGACAATATAAATATTCAAAGGTTTAATCCTTAACATCTTCCTTGCATGCCTGCCACTTGGTGCGGAATGTCAAGATGAAAACATTGAATGGTGTTCTTAAATTCATCAGTACCAACTCAATGAGTTGTCCATATTTATTTTGATAATTTTTCCACATTCACCCAATTTCAACTAGAGTTCCTTCACACGCCAAATATCCCTCTATTGTGTCAAAATAATGAGGATCAAGAGAGATCAAATCTTTCTCCAATTTCATGATGTAGCTCTCATCGATTCTGTCGAACAACAAATTCAAATTATTCCAGAATTGATGAGGGAAGTTGATTCCACTAAGGTGAAAATGAATATCTCATGAGATATAGGTCGTGATGAGCCCATAGTCTCATTCTTCTTGCAATCGACAATGAAATTTTCTTGATATTATTTTGGATATACAATCAAAATCTTTGTATACTGCCATAGTTCTTTACTTTTCAGTAGGGTTTCCATGTCTATTGCACATAATGCATAATTTGATCCATTCATAATAATAAGAACAAATTACAAAGCCATCTTTGATATATAGAAATAAACATTATCTTTCAATAATATCCAATCAAGAAACCACCGACCCAAAGTCAATCACACAATGTATCTGACTCAATAAGGTTTGTGGATAATAGGAGAGGTTTCAAACCATTGACTCTAATACCATGCTGGGGAATAGGCTTGAACCTGTTACGAACCAGATAGACAATTTTGTAGATAATCAAAGAGGGAATAAAATTTTGAAGAAAAACGTGGTGTCTAAAGACACCGTTAGAGAACTTAAGCAAAGTGCATTGTGATAAGAACATCAATGCATATTGGATCTTAATATATCCATATAATATCTCTTGATCACATTATTATTAATGACAAAAGGATTTTGTTATTTATAGCCTCAATATCTAACCAACTTCCATGAAATCGGGAGGATATTGTTCACATATAATCCTTAGTTGTTAGAGTTGACTTTGTCAAATCCATGTTGTCTAGTTGGATCGACAAGGATGCTCGACCCAACCATCCATGCATCTAAATTGTATTCTATTGTTAGGTGGGTCGATCCACTCCTGAATATCTTTGATTATCAGTTGATTGTTCAATCGATGAAAATATCGACTAATTGACCAACTAATATAGATATCTTGTCGATTTCCCTACCGACTGTGTCCAAATGTAGGTCAATCGCCCGACTGGTTAAATCTAGGAGAAGTGTGATGAACCATTAGTGCTTGATGTTCCAACATTTTCTTCATGATTCCTAGATGAGCCTTCTATAGGTTTAATAAGAGAAGCAATTTTTGGAGAATCCTTTTAAATATGGGACAAAAATAATAATACTCCTCATTTTTATGTTTATCACAAATTTTGAATCACAAAAAATATATCTTTCAATAAAAAATTAAGCCAATTGTAAGTCATGT
The DNA here is from genome assembly GCA_009831015.1 of Picea engelmannii. Lineage (NCBI taxonomy): Eukaryota > Viridiplantae > Streptophyta > Pinopsida > Pinales > Pinaceae > Picea > Picea engelmannii. Next base: position 38,610 of record ML821722.1, on the reverse strand, counting down.
ACCATTAAAATGCTAATTTTGAAACTGTCTTGTTAGTCGACCTTTATCGTGATGTATCTCTAAAATTACATCCATTCTAAGTCTGAAATATATTGTTGTAGTACTCTTATATGTATTCTTTTCAATGCCATATGTTTGATCAAAATTTGATGTGTCAAGTGAAATTTATGGTAACCTTCCCAAAACTTGTTGATTGTTATCCTTTCTAAATAGAGAAATAAGGAACTAGTGGCACTCAATTTGGACTTATCAAGCTTCATATATATCACTTCTACCAATAACACATGTTTGAGACTATTTTTAGGACTATTCAAGTAACCCTAATTTACACAACCTATATATCATAAATTAAACCAACACAAATGTTAAAATGTTTACCACAAGTACTTAGATATACATCCTCAAGATCCTGAAATTTTAACAGTATGAAACTATTATGAACCAAACTCCAAAAAATAGCCAATGAATAATCCACTTTGAAGGGGAAACCTCCTTTTACAATATATTCAATGCATAAGACAAGATGAGATGCTTATATAAATCATTCCCCTTTATTATAAATAGGATATAAAGTGAGAATGATGTAACCTACCACTAAGCCAACCTGATAATATTTAACAAACTAATAATAAATGAGTGTTAGGGCCTCAAGGGCCTTAACATAGCCCCCTCTTTTAAAAAAATATTTTCCCTCAAACCTTGTAATTGAGGGTCTTTCTTCATGAACTACTCATTTCCCCATGTAGCTTCTTCTGGAAGCATATTCTTCCAATTTATTAGGTACTCCATAATGGTTCTATTCCATGAAGATATAAAATGCCTATCTATAACTTTTTTTGGTTCAAGAATCAACTTCCCTACTTCATCTAATTCTGGAAGTTCTGTTTTCACTGGAATAGTTTGTCCCAAAAATTTTTTAAGGCAAGATACATGAAAAACCTTACAAATATAATACGGAAAATATATCTCATATGCCACTTCCAATCTTGTGATTAATCTTGAAGGTTCTTTAAATCTTTGGAGCTAATTTATTATTCTTCTTTTGTTTGAGAGTAGATTGCTTAAAAGGTTGCAGTCTAAAAAATACCCAATAACCACCCTAAAATTGTCATTCACTTCAATGTTGATATTCTTGTTGATTCATCATATTTTGTGCCATTTGAAGGTTTTCCTTAAGAATTGTCAAAGTTCCTTTAGTCTTTTCCATATGTGACTCTATTTCCTCTACTTTGGATTGGTCAAGTAAAAAGTATGAGATACTAGGAGTTGGATATCTATAAAGGGATTGAAATGGGGACATATTAGTAGATGTGTGATAGGTGGTATTAAACCAACATTATTCTAGAGGAAGCCACTTCACTCATTGAGATTATTTTTCTGAAGAATAGCAACGTAGATAAAATTCTGAACATTTGTTAAGTATTTCTATTTAACCATGTATTTGTGGTTGATATGCTAAGCTCATAGCTAGTGTTGTTCCACTCATCTTCCATAATTATTTCCAAAACTTTCCTATGAATTATGGATATTTTTCACTTACTATTACTTTAGTAAATCCATGAATCCTATGAATTTCCTTCATGAACACTTATGCCACTTGACTTGTCATATATGTTCTTTGAATTCCACAAAAATGTGCATATTTTGTGAGTTTTTCCATGACCACAAAAAGGTATCCTTACCTTATGATTTTGGTAAACCTATATTGAAATTCATTGATATATCTTCCCATCGTTTTTTAGGTATGTGTAAAGGATAAAGTAACCCTCGATTTTTTACTATTTTTCCTTTATTTCTAAATTGGAAAACATGACATTCTCTTACAAATTTTTGAATGTATTTCTTCATTTTCTTCAAAAAAAAAAATTGATCCTTTGATATGTTTTAAGGAACCCTGAATGTCTTTCCATTAGAGAGTCATGAAAGTCCCTTAATATTTTTTGCTTCAAATTTTATTTAGGACATAAAAATATTCTACCCTTGTACCCAAGAATACCTCTCTGTCACTCCCAATTTTTCATAGAGTTCATCCCTTGCTTTATACATTGTATTTTATGTCTCGTATTATTTTCCTTTTTTCATTTATGGCAAGCTTCTTCCAAATGCACGGGAATGGAAGATGTAATGGAATATAAACTTGAGGTTTCATGTATTTTGGAAAGGGAATCTACAAGCACAATGTCCTTCCCCTTTTGTGGATTATTTCAAAATCAAACCCTTGCATTTTTTCTACCCATTTTTGTTTCTCTTCTGATGACAATATTCTCTCCAAAAATTACTCTAGGCTATCATGGTATATCTTAACTTTAAAATGAGTCCCAATGAGATATTGTCGCCATTTTTATTGCATGTAAATGTGTTTCCATTTCGTTTTCATATGTAGTTTTCACCAAGTATTTTCCCTTTAATTGTTTGTTTTAAAAAGCCAATGGTATCCCTTCTTGCATCAATACTACTCCAATTCCTTTTAACATAATTATGAACTTAATGAGAACTGTGACCTCAGAACGCGAACTCTAGCCCAAAAATATCATATTTTTGGGTAAAAAACACCAAAATCAACCCCCAAATAAAAAACTGGTGCTACTGGTAACACCATTTTGGGGGGAGGTGGTTAAAATTGCAACTTATTTAAAATTGTGCCCTTGACATAGTGGAAAAAAGCCCTGAAATTAACCCTTGAATAGAAAATTGATGTTACCAGTAGCACCATATTTGTTTTGGAGAAAAAATATGACCTAATTGAAACATGGCCTTGACCACTTGCACCACCACAAATACAACATTGAAAATTGACTCCTAAATCTAAAAGTGTTTTTCTTTGTATCTGATGGAATCGACAACTGGGAGGGATCATACTCGTGTGACACAGGGTCAGTTTTGACCACCACCACTATAACCTCCAGGCATACCCATGCAGTCTCATGCATGGTACACATGGCTTTGCAAAGTTCGAACCAATAATGTCACAATGAGTGCCTTAACAGTGCACTCTATCGCTAACTGATCTATACCTCTAGGACAACTCTAAAAGTGTTATTACTTGATAATTTATTGAATAATATATTTTTTTAATAATTCACATTAAGAAAATAATTTAATTGGAAAAAAACAATCCTAAACAATTTCTTTTTTTTTAGAAAAAAAACTCTTTTTTTTTTT
>ML821722.1:0-16180 GCA_009831015.1 Picea engelmannii | reverse complement strand
AAAGGTTAGATCTTTGCTTGTGCTTCTACATCTTGAATATATTGTGATCTCCATGTGTTGATGAATCTTGTATGCACTTAATAACTCAATAAATTAGTAGTAGTTAGTGATTCCAAGAAAGAATTTGTCTTGGGATCATTACAATGAACAATAAGGACAACACTAATATAACAATATAAATTAATAACGTATTCAACATCTAGGGATTAACATGACCCTTTCATTCAAACAAGTGTTTACCTCAACACTTAATTAGTTGTGGATGTTTTTGCATGAAGTACGCATCTTCCCATGTCACCTCTTCTACTAGTAGGTTATTCCACTTGACGAGGTACTCGATAATTGATTGATTTTGTAGTTTCTTGATCCATGTTTCAATAAGTGTTTATGGTTCTAATATAATTTTCCCTTCTTCATTAATCTCTGGTAAAATAGTGTGAGCTGGGATATTTTCATCAATTACCTTCTTTAATCAAGAAACATTGAATATTGGATGTACATGTGAATATGGAGACAAATCCAATTTCTAATCCATACTTCCAATCCTCTACAACACATTATAGGGACCATAGTACTTGGGTGCCAATTTACTTTTTTTGCTTGAGGGACATCTATCTGTACAGTTGTATCCTCATAAATACCCAATCCCTCACTTCAAATCCCCTTCACTATATTGTTGATCTACTTGGTGTTTAATCTTATTTTGTGTTATAGCCAAGTTGTCCTTAAAAATATAAAGAACCTTTTCTTAGTGTTCTATGTGGTCCTCCATTTTTTGACCCTTCACTTTTCCTCTAAAGGGTAATGTCATGGATGAAGGATGATATCGATAAAGTGGTGTACCACCATTCTTATGAGGGAAACCACTTTATCCATTGTGTCCATTTATAATATGAAAATTAATGAAGATATATTTCTAGAAATTTATTCACAATCTCAGTTTTTCCATTGGATTGAGCACGGTAAGAGGCATTGTGAGCCAATTAAGTACCCAAATAAGAAAATAATTTAGTACACAAATTACTAGTGAAATTGAATCTATATCCCTTGAAATAATATTAGGGATTCCATGTATCTTACAAATTATTTCCATGAATGTTATAGCTACTGTAATATGTTTAAAAGGATGAGAAAGAGAACAAAAATAGACATACTTTGTGAGTTGATCCACCACTGCTAGGATGGCAGTCCTTCCTTTGAAATTTGGTAGGCATGTAATAAAATCCATTGAAACCTATTATGAATGCTAAATTGGTATGGCTAATGGTTGTAGAACACCCGAGGTATTCATTGTCTCTCCCTTATTCTATTGGAAAACCAAACGTTCAACCACAAAATTTTGAACATCGGTTTTAAGACCTTCCCGGAAAAAAAAAAAATCCATCTTTATCATGTGGTAAGTTTTCAGGAACAATGAATGTCCACCTATAGGAGAACTGTGCAATTCCAAAAGGAAAATATGTTTGAGTTGGGAATGCTTACACAAATATCGGTGATCTTGATACCATAATGAATCATTCTTCCAAACACATTTATCTAATGCACTCAGGTCCTCTTATAGTTATTGAAATATCTTGCCTACATTCTTAAATTTCTTCTTCCACCCAATCAAATTGCAAAATGGAAATAACGCAAAGTAAGGCCTCTATGCCTTATTCTTTCCTTGAAATTTCATCTTCCACCACATTTTAATCTATCATCAAGCTTTGAAATGTGGGAGGTGCATTATTAAGGCAAAAAACATCGCCAAAAACTGATGCAGGAGCATCGCTCCACCTCAGCACACGCCAACTGGTTAACATGTTGGTGCGCATTCAAGGAATGGAGACACGTCGCCCTCCCATTTTGCCTTTGAGATTTGAAATGTAATTAAAGCAATTAATGTTGTCAGGCTGGAATAGCCAAGTTTTTCCTTCGAATTAAAGATGAGGTCTTCGTAAGTGGTAGACAGTAGGAGGGATCTCCATCTGATTCGGATCAGATTTCCACAAATTGTAATTTACGTCATTAGTCAGGTGTTTTGAATGGTGATTAGACACCGCTAGCATAGCTTGGAGGGAATATCATAGAGCCTCTCTTGTATAAGTATTTGTATTTTTTCCCAGTAGAGTTAGTGGGAGGTTGATGAGAGCCGAGACTCAGTCGTAGTCCAGACTCACATATTGTAAATTGACATTCCTCCATTAATAAAAAAGAACATATTTTCTTGTTTGATATTTTCCTGTGTAATGGATGTTTATTTATGAATGTCATTCATGTGTGGTTATGTTGTAGATTTATGTTAGGATTCATCTGCAGGGATAGAGATAAAATCCTTTATCTGTGAGGTTGTTGAATTAGTTCTAGTTCTTTAGGCTAAGTGTAAGGAGTGCACGACAAAGAGTTCAAACTCTGTGAGCCGAGGCAAGGAGTGTGTTTCTGAACTCTTTTGATTCAGAGGAGTACATGCCAGGAGGGAACCACAGAATAATTCACATACTTAAGGGAGAACTTCAAGGTTGTTGAACACCTTGGAGGAAATCTTACACAGGAGTAAGCGTAGCACAGAGTTACTGAAGACTATGTTGGAATCTGCCAGGATGGAATTGAGCAAGTGAGCGCGCGCACAGAATCAATACATTTTGGAGTGTTGGAGACATTCAAGAAAATCCCAGAGTTGTTGAACACTATGAGGAAAGAAATCTCCATAAGTGTGCATTGAGCGGGGCAAAGGAGTTGCCTTGGTAACCCTGAGAGAATTTGGGAGGAAGTCGCCTGAAGGCTCAATCAAGTGTAAGGAGTGCATCAAAGACAAAGTAAGTTCATATTACAAGATTAGAAGGAAGAGCTTCAAGTTTCCAGGAGGGCACCAAACAGTCTGTATAAGGATGTAGGAGAGTCGAGAACCTTCGAGGTCTGATCCAAGGAAATCTCAGAAGAACTAGCGTTGTTGCATGTAGAATTCCTGTAAGGAGTGCATAAAAGGGCCGATAACAGTCCAAGTCTCGGACAAAAGAGTGCTAAGTGTGCACAAGGAGTGAGGACTTGTCGAATTCCTGAAGGAAGTGAAATCGTCCATCGTCATGGGATGACATGTGGTGAAAGATCAGGAGATACGAGAGTTAGAGATTTGGAAGAATTTCCAAGAGAAATGACTAGCCTTCGTGAAGTTGCAAAGATCGAAGTGAATCCATACCATTGGATCTGGAAGGGATATGTGGAAGAGATCCATGCATTTTGGAGAGGTGGTGCTCTAGGATAACTCAGAGGAGAACTAACGAGAGACTCTCGAAGGACAGAGTCTGAATAGATCACAGTCGTTGATCTAAGAGAGAGCGATGAGGACCGTTGATTCTTGTATCAATTATGTTCGTCGATTCAAAGTTCGAGGACATAGGAGTTGGTTGTTGTGCGAAAGTCTGAAATCCTTGAAAACGAAGACATTTTCGTGTTTTAGCCCCAGGACACAGTCTGAGGGAATATGAAAGGAGGGGCCTAGCATAGAAAATTGGTGCCGCCATCAACTTTCTTCAAAGGGCCAAGAAGAGAGTTGTGGGGGTTGATAGAACCCACACTTTGGAGAAAGAGGGACCTGTGATAAACTACATCGGGTTCCAGCAGGGAGTTGAAGAGTCGATTCAAATCAAGTAATCGAACGATCCTAGACTAGGAGGTTGAGCAGCCCCAAGGAGAGAAGGGAGAGTCTAGACCATAGTGATATCAGAGACTGAATTTGTTTTCAGGTGAGGGTAGTTAGAGTGACATTCTCTGTAGAGACTTTTACGAGGTGTGAAGCAGTTGGTAGACAGCCAGGTGGGATGAAGGTGAAGCAAGATGGTTTCTGAAGGCCATAAGAGCGGTTGAGGAGAAGACTACCCGCCGAAAAGAAAAGTGTAAATGGACAAGGATCTCAGTGAAGTCCAAGCAGAGATGGAGAAGTTATCATTGAAAATGCAGCAGGAGAAAAAGGTACGCTAGAGATACAAGTGGCCATTGAAAAGGACAACCAAGTGGCTTGTTCAGAAGTTGTTGGCCATGAGGTAGAAACAAGTGTTAAAAAGGTGGTTGAGGCATGTTGAAAACCTCAGTGGCGAGGGAAGGATATCTGGCAGAGGTATCATAGGTTGCTAGGAGGGAAATAAGAAGGGATCAGTTGATCTAATAAACTGTCAGGAGGACAGAGGAGACATACTAGTTTTCTAGGTGGAAAAGGGAGAAGAAATGAGCTCAGTTGAGAGTTCATGTCAGCAAGGGGTGTTAACATATGGAGAGAAGGAGGAAGAAAGACCTCATCCATATGAAGATTCATGTGGAACTGCAAGTCGCGTGAATGATGACGATGATAAGTTAGATACTTTCGCCGCCGAGGAGGAGGATCAAAGCAGTGTTTTAGTCATTGGAGGAATCGAGATATTCCTACCAAGTAGCTGAGGAGAGGCTAACATATATGTTGTAGAGGTAGCATCAAAAGGACAACAAGATGAGACTGTCATGAAGGAGAAGGAGCAGATACTGAAGTCTTCCCCAACAAAAGAGGAGCACCCAGTTGAGTTGCTCACTCATTGGAGATGGAGTTGAAGATGTTGGAGGATTGGTTGGACAGTCCAGAACCAGAAGGTGGCTTCCAAGAGATAACCATACTATAGGAGACATGTCAACATAAAGAACAATTGGAGGAAGCTGGATTCAAAACAACACAAGAAGAATCAGCATAAGACACTATGTCAAAGGAGATAGCTGAGCATAAGTTCAGTAAAGCGCCTGTGGAATTGGAGTCTGCAAGAGAGTAGCTAGTCAGTGTCACAAGAGATGAAAGAGGCATGGGAGATCAGGACAATCTTCCCTTAGAGAAGCACGAGGATTTGCAGTCGACCAGATTGCATAAGAAGAACCAGTCGGTAGAGTAGCTGGAGGAGGTGATACAGGAGATAAGGGAGATGATGTTGAAATCAAAAAAATAAGTTGTCAGCAAGGAGAAGTTGGACAGAGAATAACCTGCACGAGCAGCAGGAGAGATGCAACAACAACAACAAAGAAGAGGAGTAGGAGGACAGCTCGAGGAGAAATTTTGGGATCAAGGAGGGTTTCAACAAAGCTGGGAAGATCATGAGCATGAGCTCATGAATGTTTGTAGCCATGGAGTATGATGCAAGAAAATATCTCCACCTCATCATGCGCTAGCTAGTTAGCATGTTGGTTCACGTTCAAGGAAGGGAGAGGCGCCACCCTCTCATTTTTCCTTCGAGATTTGAAATGTATTAAGGAAATTAATGTTGTTAGAATGGAAGAGCCAAGTTTTTCTTTCGCACAAGTTAAATATGAGGTCGTCATGAGTGGATGACGATAGGAAGGATCTGCATCTAATTCATATCAGATTTCCACTCATTGTAAGCTGCCCATTAGTCAGGCGTTTTGAATGGTGATTAGACACCACTAACATATCTTGGAGAGAAGCTCATCGAGCCCCTATTTTATAAGTATTTGTATTGTTTCCCAGTAGATTTAGTGGGAGGTTGATGAGAGATGAGACTCAGTCGCAGTCCGGACTCACATATTGTAAATTGATATTCCATAATTAATAGAAAAGAATAGATTTTCCTATTTGCCATTTTCTTGTGTAATGGATGTTTATTTCTTAATGTCATTCATGTGTGTTTATGTTGTAGATGTATGTTAGGATTCATCTGTAGGGATAGAGATAAAATCCTTTATATGTGAGGTTGTTGAATTAGTTTTGGTTCTTTAGGCTAAGTGCAAGGAGTGCGACGCAAGGAGTGCGTGTTTGAACTCTTTCCAGTCAAAGGAGAACATGCCAGGAGGGCACCCCATAATAATTCACAAACTCAAGGGATAACTTCAAGGTTGTTGAACACCTTGGAAGAAATCTTACGCAGGAGTAAGCGTAGCACAGAGTTACTGAAGACTTTGTGAAACTCTAAAATGAGGGCATTGAGCAAGTACGAGCGTGCACATAATCAACACATTCTTGAGTGTTGGAGACATTGAGGAAAATACCAGAGTTGTTGAACACTATGAGGAAAGAAAGCTCTGCAAGTGTGCATTGAGCAGTGCAAAGGAGTTTCCTTGGTAACCCTGAAAGAATTTGGGAGGAAGTCATCTGAAGGCTCAATTGAGTGCAAGGAGTGCGTCAAAGACAAAGTAAGTTCATATTACAAGCTCGGGAGGAAGAGCTTCGAGTTTCCAAGAGGGCACCAAATAGTCTGTAGAAGGATGCAGGAAAGTCGAGAACCTTCGAGGTTTGATCCGAGCAAAGCTCATAAGAACTAGCATTGTCATGCACAGAATTCCTACAAGGAGTGTAGAAAAGGGCTGAGAACAGTCCAAGTCTTGGGAAGAAGAGTGCTAAGTGTGCACAAGGAGTGAGGACTTGCCAACGTCCTGAAGGAAGCGAAATATCCCATTGCCAGGGGAGGACAGGTGGAGAAAGATCAAGATATCTAGGAGTTAGAGCTCCGAAATATTTTCCAAGAGCAAAGAGCAGCCTTTGCAAAGTCACAAAGCACAGAGTGAATCCAAATCGTTGAATATAGAAAGGATACGTGGAATATATCCAGGCATTTTGGAGAGGTGGTGCTCCCAGATAAATCAGAGGAGAACTAGCAAGAGACTCCTAGATGTCAGAGTCTAAATAGATCATAGTTGTTGATCTAAGAGAGAGCGACGAGGACCGTTGATCCTTACGTCAATTGTGTTCTTACGTCAATTGTGTTCGTCGATTCAGAGTTTGAGGACATAAGAGTTGGTTGTTGTGAAAAAAGATGAAAGCTCCGAAGCTGAAGCGCTTTTCATGGTTTATCCCCGGGACACAGCCTGAGGGTGTATGAAAGGAGGGGCCTAGCACAGAAAGTTAGTGCCACCATCAACTTTCTTCAAAGGGCCAAGAAGAGAGTTGTGGTGGTTGATAGAACCCGCACTTTGGAGAAAGAGGGACCTGTGATAAACTACATCAGGTTCCAACAGGGAGTGAAAGAGTTGTTTCAACTCAGGTAATCGAATGATCCTAGACCAGGAGGTCGAGCAGCCCTGAGGAGAGAATGGGGGGGTATGCACCAAAAACTCATAATGACCTTTATGTATTCTAAAGGTAATTTTGGGGATGTCTTATTACCTAATTATGATTTGGTGATATCCAAAACAAAGATCCAACTTGGAAAAGAAAATTGATACGTACAAATCATCTAATAATTCATCAATGATAGGAATAGGAAACTTATATTTAATGGTCATCTTGTTGATCTCTCTATAATATGGACACATACACAATGAACCTTCCTTTTTGTAAACCATCACCACTAGTGAAGAGAAATCACTTTGTCTATATTGAATGGTTCCATCCTCTAACATTTCTTGAACCATATGCTCAATGTCACTCTTTTGTGCATACAGTTATGTGTAAGGTCTTATGTTAGGTGGTTGATCCAGATTTATGTAGGAACACAATGAAATACAAAAATACACATAAACACAGAGATGTAGCGGAAACAAGACTTCATTTCATTAATAACAAATGACTGAAATATGCTTACAGACAGAATGGAAATAAACTAGCTAGGGCGTTGGTAGCTTATCTCTGAGAAGAGATGTGGCCGCTACTCGCATCCATGAGAAGATGATTACAATGAGGCTCTGAAGGCCTTTTTACAATAAATGGGAATGCCAAAAGTCCTAGACATCCAAAAACTTAACCCTGGGAGATGAAGCGCCAAAAGTCATGTGGGCCCCGTTTGGGTAAGTTGGTGCATCAACTTCCCGGGGTCGTAACTTTTGCATACGATCTCCGTTTTAGGCGTATGATAGCTCGTTGGAATAATCTATTCGAGGTCTACAATTCTAGAGAAAAAATAGCATCGTTAGATGTTAGTTTGCAAGAGAAACATACCCAAAAAAACATCGTTTAGGGCCTCAAAATGGCCCCGGAAGTTTAGGACCCGAAAAAAGCTGCTAAAAATAGTAAACTGTGCGAAAACTGAAAAACTGAAAGAAGCAAAGGTGGGGGTCCAAGTGGAATAGGTGGGTGGCCACCAATATCCACCTGGATCAGTGGTACACTTATCGATTGAAAATGAATAGCATGGTCATGATTTTGATTAGGTGGAAGACCATTAATAATCTCTCCAAACACCTTCGAATCATTATCGATAACTTTTTGGAGATCTGCGAGAATAGAGTGTCTAGATGTTTGAACATTTAGTGATCACAATTGTGAAATTACACCATGGTGTCCCTTTTTTAGAAATTCTATCATGTTTTTAGATCTTGTCACTTTAGAGAGTCTCCCTTGGATACCTTTGAGTTCAATTTCCTTTCCTTCCTAGGAAAATCTCATGAAGAGTTCCTAAAACTTAAGAGCCACTATTCCCAGTGATTGTAACCATTGGACCTCTAATACAACATCAATACCACCCACTTAGATTGCAATCATTGGACTATATAATAAATACTCCCCCATGGTGAGATTAATGCATTCAACTTCCATGAACAATTTATGGAGCCTCCTTATGTAATCATTACTTGAAACTCTAATGAAGGATATATAAAGAAATTTAGAATTATGGATAATTTGAAATTAGAAAAGTTATGGGTACTACCATAATCAATCAACACTACTACTTTTTTCTTTTTGATGTATCATTCTAACTTGAGAGTTTGAGGAGTGTTGATTCTAGCCAATGCATGGAAAGATAGTATTGGAGTAGTCTCTTCTAGTTCTAGATCTTGCAATGGTTATAGTTCTTGATCTTCTTCCTCTTCACAATCTATGTAGAATAATTTTCTCTCATTGCATGTATGCTCCTTGTTGCACTTGCTAGTCCCTTTTCTCTTGTTTCATCAATTTGCTGAGGTGTAAACCTTATAGGTTGAGTGATTTTGGGAGAAGGAACATGGTGCTCTATAAAGTTGGTAGTAGCCACTCTTCTAGTAGTCATATTTTTACTTTCAACTTTCCTTTCCACACTGATAGAATATTATAAGGATTTAAGTTCCAAGAGATGCACCTCATGTTGAATGATCTCATTTAAAGTAGGAAATAGGTTTTGGTTGCACCTTAATAAGGAATGGTTATAGTGACTAGAGAAGAAAATCAAAGCCCTAAAATATGCACCTCTTAAAATATTGGAGCAAGTAGGAAACAATGCTTATAGACTCATTCTTACACCTTATATAGACATTTACTCAATAGTAAATGTAGAGAACAAGAAATTCTATGAGACATACATGCTCGTTGAGGATGAAGAGGGATAAGACTTACCTTCCAACGAAGATTTAAAACCAGATGCATAGGAAAAATTACTAGAGGAAGCAATTCTAGAAAATATTATCAAAATGACCAAAATGGATCAACAAGAACTTTGGCAGGTGGAATTGAGGGGTCAACTACTAGCTAAAGCCACATGGTACTCCAAGGAGAACATTAGGGAATTGTTTCCTCATTTTCTTTAAAACTAAATACTTTGGAGACACAAATCCTTCTAAAAGGGGGAGGGATGATCCAAAATTGATCTACATAAGTACCATATGAATCTATTGGTTCTCTATATAGGGGAAACTAGAATTTGGAACATCTCATAGATAGTGTTGATTTTGTCAAAATTAGAGTCATCAACTTCCAAGGTATTTTTAGGGATCTAAACATCATTTTTGGTCCTTGTGATAGATAAGTATTGTCGTAGGCTTGGAATTGTTTTTTTTTTTCATTGACTTCGTTCATATGAGCTATTGTGCATCTAAACAGAGTTTGTATATGAAAGGTATGGCCCTAATAAGGTAATTCTCCAAATATCTCTTGCATGTCCAAGTGGTAACCATGTCAGCTCAAAATAATCCAAATATGAGACTTAGTAATGTGTAGAAATCCACTAGAGACTTCTAGAAGCATCATGGATGTTCTAAGAGGATTGTGAAACCATAATCCCAACCCTAAAAACCTAACAAAAGTGGGGGGGGAAGGGTTCATTTTTTCACTAGTCTAGAAAGCATATAATAGAGGACTATTGAAGACCATAGTCTTTCATAGTTTTGGACATCATTGTAATATGCATTATAATCTCCATAATATAAGAAGATAAAAAATGGAAGGTAAATTCTTTAATTGAATGATGGTTCCTCATATGAATTTGAGTTTTAGGGTAAAAATTCATATGTCACCATAGTTAAAGAATTTGAATGATGTATTTTTATTTTTATATAAAACTTAAAAAATAAAAAAGATTGTCTCACAACAAAGCATCCATGGAATTATCAACCCAAGGAAACTATTTCAATGACCACAATGACCAAGCAAAATGATACAAATAGAAGATTATATGTAAATACTCTAGTCAAAAGTGACAACAATGATTATATAATAACCTAAAAAATGGAAAAAAATATTAACTCACATGATTTCTTTCAATCTCATATTTTTCTTTTTAAACTTTTTGAATTTTTTTTATACCATCTAGTATATATAGTGTAATATGTAATGGTTTGTGTATTTTTTTTTTAATTGAATAATTTTTTTTATTATTATTATTGATTTTTTAGATTTATTTCAATCTCATATTTTTCTTTTTAAACTTTTTGAATTTTTTTTATACCATCTAGTATATATAGTGTAATATGTAATGGTGATATAATAGTGTAATATTTAATGGTTTGTGTATTTTTTTTTTAATTGAATAATTTTTTTTATTATTATTATTGATTTTTTAAATTGAGCGAACTTTAATTTTTTTAATGTAACTTATTTAGCATAATGCTAAACTGACTAACATCCCATAATAGATTATAAGGCACCTAAATATTCTCGATACACTTATGTTAAAAGAATAAAAAAACATAAGAAAAGAACATGGCAAAAGGAATATGAATAATACCATGAAAAAGTTGGAAAATATGTGGCAATCACCACCATCCTGGTCAAAGAATAGTTTCTTTTTATTTTAAATTCAACACATAGTAAAATTGAAACACACATAATTTTGCAATCTTCTTATTTTCATTAACACATAATTTTGCAATCTTCTTATTTTCATTAATCCAAATTGAATGGGAAAGTATGAAAAATGGATATCAATTCATCACTCTAGTGACGATGAGATGAGTTCAGGCGAAGAAGTAGAAATATTGGAATGCTTGAGTCCCACAAGGCCAAGCAGCTGGTTATCTGCAAAATTGAACGCTCTCTGGAAGCCATGAGAGCATCGATCTCTAATAACCACTCCTCCACAGAAATTGCATCCACAAAAATGAGTGATGAATGGCCACTTTTCCGTCCCTTGTATTATGTTCTCGAATTTATCTACAATGAAATCCCAATAGCCGTGCAAGATGTAACTGGCCTCCAGGAAGGTCTTCTGCTCCGATTCTTCTCTGTCCTTATTCAGAAGGTATACCAATGCGCTCTGATCGTCAGGTCCCCATTCCTGCGGTCTGGATTTTATAGCTGCATTTATGGCCTCCTTGGCCCACAGAACGTTTTCGGGCGCCCCCAGCGCGCCCCACTTTTCAAGAAATCTGTAAGACCATTCGCAATTGCGGATGAGGAAAATTCCTGCGTTCAGTGCCATCCAGTCTGGCTCCTCTGCATATACCTACAAGATGATGGATTTTCATAATAAGTATTATATGTTCGAAACAGTTTAAATTAGGTTTTCGAGCCACTGAACAATTCGCAAAATTGTAATTCGATGGTGGATTTTCATAATAAGTATTATATGTTCGAAACAGTTTAAATTAGGTTTTCGAGCCACTGAACAATTCGCAAAATTGTAATTCGACAGATAAGTTCTGTGTTGCCAAATGATAATTGAGAGAGTATATGTATCATACCTTTTCCCAATATCCGGGGACGACCAAGTTCTTGTTCCAGCTATTGTATGTGTGAAAGGGGATGGAAAAATTGAGATCTGTAAAAATGGCATCTGAGTCCATCCACATGAACCACGTAACAGAAGGATTGGCTTTCATAAGCCTCAGGAGAAGAGGATACCTAACCCACGTCCCAGTGAATCCTCTTTCCCACACCTCCAATGCATACCAAATCTTACAACCGTGCAGATTACAATAATCCACCTTGTTTTTGTAAGTCTTCATCATGATGTTGGAACCAAGTGGAGTTTTGCATGGAGAAGACCTTTCCCCGGTCACTATCATGAACGGCAGAGGCTCGTCCTGTGTTTGGCCGAGCCGATGCAGCAGCAGCCTGGACGTTCTTTTCTCCATTGCTGCTGCTTCTGCACTGGCAATTCTAGCACCATATTCTTGTAGCTCTGAGTTCTGTTCATTGCCGGATTTGTCCGCCTTAACAACCTCCATTGCCTGCTGCAGCACGCGATCGGGCTTCTGCAGATGCGATTGGAGGTGTTCAGCCTCCAGACTGATCCTGACGCTGTGAAACGGCAACAGCGAGAAAGTTATGAGACATCCCAATGCGAATGCCATAAACGACATCCGTCTCCATCCCATAGTCTTTCCGCTCGTCTGCCATGACATAATTCTCGTCATTGATTGCAGAAGCTTGTATGACAGAATGCTGCGCTGTGAACACAAGATATGATCTATGTGGAAATATATAACATGTTATCCATACGGTAGTTGAGTATATAAATAATTATAATTTTATATTTATAATTATAATATTATTATTAGGATAATATATAATTATTATTAGGATAATATAATTATATGGTATAGGATAGTTGGTGAAGGAGTGTGTGGTTAAGTCACTCAGTGTTGAAAAGTCACCGTTTCGAAACCTGCGGAGACAAAAAATCCAATCATGTTAAAGGTTGGTGTGGCTCAGGCTTAGATGCCCCTGAATCTTGGTTTGGTTTCTCAAGCCAAAAGTTAATCCCAATGCCAAGAAAATCAGAACCAATTAACAAACAAAAAAATATATATAAATATAAATAGTTTATAATTTTATATTTATAATTATAATATTATTATTAAGATAATATATAAATATAAATAATTTATAATAATAATATAATTTTAAAGTTATTATTAAATTATATATTAAATATTTATATTTATTTTTTTAAGTTTGCCGATAAGGGATTTTTTAGTTCAATGATTTCACAACTAAAAGTTTATAAAAATATATATACCTTATCCATCCCTTAGATTTGAACCGATTATTTAATACTATCTCTTAAAAAAAAATACATGATCAACCAGACATTGTAAATTTGACCATTTTTACATTTAAAATATAATATCTCTAAATTAAAAATAATTAATATATATATATATATATATATATATATATTATTTATTAAAAATAATATATTGTTTTTTAACCAGAGTATCTTTATGAAAATATGATATTCCTATCTCCTCCTTTCTGACTCTAAATTGCACCTCAACCCGAAGAGACGTCGAAGATGTAGGACAAAATAAAATTAAAATAAGAAAAATATAACATGAGCTTTGGATTGCACCTATGGACACGAAGATAGCTTAAAGATGTGAGACACAATAAATTAAAATAACAAAAATATATAATACTTATAATTTTATAGAGCATGCTATATTTTGATTCATTAGTATTATATATATTTATTTTTATATATAATATTTTAACTTAATCACTAAGTTAAAATTAAACTTAATTATAGATGCTATATTTTGATTTATTACTATTATATATATTTATTTATATACATAATATTTAAGTTTATCACTAAGTGAAACATTAAATTGGTATATAGGATTGTTTTATCTTTATTATGATATAAAAAAAAACTGAAATAAAGAATCTAATTATTAAAAAAATTAATTTTAAGTTTACTACTAAGTCAAACATTAAATTTATAATTTTATAGAGCATGCTATATTTTGCCTTATTAGTATTATATATACATATAATATTTTAAGTTTATCATTAAATGAAACATTAAATTGGTGTATAAGATTTTTTGATTCTTTGTTATAGTATAAAAAAAAAATCTGAAACAAGGAATCCCCTCATTATAACAATTTAATTATTAAAAAAAATTAATTTTAAGTTTACCACTAAGTCAAACATTAAACTTATAATTTTATAGAGTATGCTATATTTTGATTCATTAGTATTATACATATTTATTTATATATATATATATAATTTTAAGTTTATCACTAAATAAAACATTAAATTGGTGTATAAGATTTTTTGATTCTTTGTTATGGTATAAAAAAAAAATCTCATACAAGGAATCCTCATTATAACAATTTAATTATTAGAAAAAATTAATTTTAAGTTTACCACTAAGTCAAACATTAAACTTATAATTTTATAAAGCATGCTATATTTTGATTCAGTAGTATTATATATATTTATTTATATATATAATATTTTAAGTTTATCACTAAATGAAACATTAAATTGGTGTATAAGATTTTTTGATTCTTTGTTATGGTATATAAAAATAAATAAATTAAACAAGAAATCCCCTCATTATAACAATTTAATTATTATTTTTTTTAAATTTTAAGTTTACTACTAAATCAAACATTAAACTTATAATTTTATAGAGCATGCTATATTTTGATTCATTAGTATTTTATATATATATATATATATATATATATATATATATATATATATATATATATATAATATTTTAAGTTTATCATTAAATGAAACATTAAATTGGTGTATAAGATTTTTTGATTCTTTATTATAGTATAAAAAATAAAAATCTAAAACAAGGAATCCCTTCATTATAACAATTTAATTATTAAAATTTATTGAAGTGTACATATTCTACCTATCTCTTATCCTCTATATTTAAGCCTATATATATAATATTAATTGTTTTAAAAGTTCCAAACACCTAATAATTTTATAATAGCATGGTTGTTCAAAAATATATTTAATCTTCTATAGTAAATGAACTTTACACTATTCATAATCCATTAAAACTTGATAAATACATGCTTCAATGTATTGTAGAGATGGCTAAATGTTTTATGTTTTGGTTTTTTTTGGACTCTAGCTACATAAATTCGGATGAAATCACAATTTTTTGTTGTTTCAATTGCATTTTTGAATGTATAAGTGGATTCAACTACATAAATTTGGATGAAATCATTTAAATTGCATTTTTGAATGTATAAATGGATTCAGAGTGCTGAAAAACTCCTAAAACAATTGAATTATATAAACTTAACAATTGAATCCAACAATTTCTCACCAAATTTAAACTTCGACAGTTATACTTGTCAAATCTTCTTCTTTGCAAACTCCACCTCCGCCTGAACTTTACCAATATTAATGGCTGAAGCAAACTCAATGTGTGGTTGTATGTGAAGGAACTTTGTGTGTGGAAAAAATGTTGAATATTTTAAGAGTTAATGTTTCACGCATGTTTGACTTTTTTAGAATCAGTGTTTCGCAAGTTTTATACGCCAAATTGATTTAAGTACATTTTTCCATTGTATGGAGTAAATTATTTGATTTTTAATTGGTCTTTCACACATGTTTGACTTGTTAAAATTAATGTTTAACATGTATTATAAGTTTAATTAATGTAAAGATATAATAATAAGAAGTTTTATCTATTTAAGATTATCTTCATGGAAAAGATTTAAATGTGATTAGCTTCATTCTCCATTGAAAAAAGATTAGCTTCATCCTTCATTTATGGTCTTGTCCAAAGGAAAGAAGAAACTTAGTTTCATACATAGTTCGTGAAGAATATCCAATTCCTACCATTGTTCTCCAAAAGTATCTAGCATACAAGTGAATGGCATATGGCAGACTCTTACTAGCCATATGTAAGTAGCCCTTCAAACTTCTTATGACATATGGCAGACTCTTACTAATGCTTTGAGGAACCGAAATCCAACAAGCTATCCTCATTTCCAGCTTGCTCTATCACGAGCTCCGATTTAACTATCCACTCATCTAGTGTTCCACTAAATAATACCAATCCATATTCATGTGGAATAATATGGAAGACACTTCACATTAGCGATAGGTTGACACAACTTTAGGTTTAGATTCTTCTACATTAAATTGGATAGCTCTACATTTAGGGCTTCCTAATAAGGAATAGGAAATTTCATGAGGACATGCAATGATGTTAGAAAGGGGATGGATGAGACTCCAAATTAATGAATGTTTTCCTATCACTTGTTATTTTTTTATTATCTTTTAGTTACCATTTTGATCTTTATAATCTTTCATTTTTCATTTACCTAAGTCACAAGA